>JAAIXJ010000596.1:0-55013 GCA_013403705.1 Heliconius hermathena
TAATTCAAGCGGGCGAAGCCGCGAGCGGGTCGCTAGTAAACAATAAGTTTAAGCGGGCGAAGCCGCGCTATAAGTTGCTAGTAATAGTGCAAAGTGCAAAAAATATTATAATACACTAGAGGGCGCGCGCAGCTTCGCCCGCTTATTTGCACTTTTAGGGGTGAATTTAAAAAAAAAACACGAAACACGTGTTCAATAAAATATTTCTAACAGTTTCAATTTAAATTTTTATAAAAATCCGTGGCGATTTAAAGACTTTTCCATATAAACTTTCAACCCCTTATTTGAACCTTTAGGGGGTGAATTCTAAAAAACCATGAAACACGTGTTCCATGAAATTTTATAAAAATCGGTGTCGATTTAATTTTTTTTCCATACAAACTTTGAAAAAATCCGTATTTCATCCCTTTGGGGTTAAAAATTTTCAAAATCCCTTCTTAGTGGATGTCCAGATTATGAAAACAAACATCTGTCCCGATTTCACGTTTCTACGCACAGCGGTTACGGCTGTGCGTGCGTCTTACCTCAGTCAGTCAGGTACATGTCCTTTTATATATATAGATTATGTATATGAATTTTTTTTTTGAATGGAGTGAGTGATGTTACTCACGAGGGCGCGGCGGTCATTAGACATTTAATAGTATTACAATCGGTTAATGGTTCCTACAAACTTGTATAATATGATTAGTTTGATGGAGTATTTTCATCAACTGTGTCAATATGCCTAAACGATTCAATTTGAAAGCTTCGTATGTATAATTTTCCACTGGAAAGATCCAGAGGCACGGTGGCTATATTTTCTTAAGAATTTCGAGACGTTGAGTGTTGTGTAGCGGAATTGAACGCTGCTCTTTGGTTTGTTATCAGAATGAGCAAATAAAAATAAATTATTTCCTCGAACAGGAATCGAATATAAAACACAACCTGTGCTACGCTACTATGACCTCTTTGATAGCCTCTACGGCGGTTATTTGAACACACTGTAACGATCCATACCAGAACCAATTGTGTTGGTAAATAATATAATTAATTAAAAAAAAAAAAACATTTTTAAAAAAATATTATAAATATAATTTATAATATTATTTAATTATAGCTTAAGATAAATACAATCTTATAAATAATAGTTTAGTNCCCCTTAGTTATAACTATCAGTAATGACTGGGTATAACAGAGAGGAGGATAGGACGTCTACGATATTCTTTAGAAATATCACGAGAGAATGAAACGGACAGACAATGATAATTTATTTAACATAATATCTTTTATTTGTATTTATATTAAACTTATTGTACATTTAATATTTATATTGTTACCTCTGAATCTCTAAAAGATCTTGGATTACTTACGATCACTACGAAAGAGTTCTAACTATATTAGACGTATCACGAGCCATAATAAAATATTAAAATTATTATCTAAATATTTTATTGAGTGTAGGGTGGGATGTCAGTTACAACACACATTATTATTTACATTTTACAAATTTAAATAGAAAATATTCTTTATTTATATTACATGGACTTTCACAAGTAAAGTACTTTTGAGTTGTCGAATAAATATGAAGAATAAAATATTAAGCTTCCACTGGCTTGGAAGGCAATTCTGCTAAGAAGGGCCGGCAAAATACTTAACAATTTCTCTTTTCAATATATAAGCTGCAATTTTAGTATTTAATACAATGGTAGCTATTCTCCTTATTTTCATACATTCAACCTTTAGAATTGAATTTGATTATTAAGTTGAAGATTTATATTCTTGCTTCCATTTGTGATACTGATAAAATATTGGTAAAGCGAATCGATTTCCTGCTCGTACAAAAAGAAAACACAAGACTTTGACTGCCTTTCCTTTTTTCTATTATTTCTTAAAACTTAAATAAAGTTTTAAATGCTAGAAGGAATGTAATTGGAACTATAAGGGATATAATTGGATATATTGAAAGCAATATAATTGGATGTGTTTGAATAGTACTTACAAAGATGTTAGCATCAAAAGTAGCTCGATAAAAACGTATGGCTTCATTGATTAGAAGACACTCTCTCTCCAAGAGGCGCGAGTTCGAAGCCAAAACTTTTCAAAGATATACGTTTACTAAAAAAATGACATTGACGAATTCATTATCTTATTGTGTCTTGTTAGAAAAAGAAAGTTTTCTCAGTAATATTTAAAATTTCTCCACTTTATTATCTCGATCATCCTAGTCTGTTACTTTCAAATCTTTTATGGAACTTCAATTTATCCTATGAAGTTTGACTCATTCAACTATTATTAAATGTTATTATAAGGCAAACGGCCATTATTGTTTATTTCTATTTTTGTATATGTTTATAACTATTTTAACCTTAAATGATGACATATTTGCGTCTTTAATACATAGAAATTACATTACGTGAACTTATACGTAGAATATACAGTCAGTTCTCTCTTTCATAGTAGTGCAAATAGTCATGCGCTACTATGAATTATGATCTAGTAAATTTACGGTTTTTAGCGTCAAGCCAAGTAAAAAATGAAAAAAATAATGATAATAAGATACTGCCACTCTGCCTGCCTCTGTGCAGGGAAAACCGTAAAGTAAATTTTTTGAGGTTACGTACCTCAAATGTGTCACTTTATTGTTCGTTTATTTATTTTTGTTTATTTATGTTCGTTTAGTTATATTATTGTACCTTTACCTTAATATTGTGCGAAGGTATCTAGTTGAGATTAATATGAAATATTTATTTGAATATAATAACTTATATCCCTTGGAGCAAATAAAAAATAGTATCTCAGTCATCCCGTCGCAAAAATGTTTGCTGCATTTTTTTAAATTCGATTTTGAATTCACACACAAAACTAATATTAAGAAAATTGTCAAGAAGTGAGAACTTATACTATAAATAGAGGAAAAAAACCGAAAAATTAAAATATATAAGTTTATAAACAAAACTTTGAAAAGAATTTGCTCCAGGAGATCGAATAAAAAATAACTTCTAAGTCTTTGCAATCAAAAGATTCTTCATAGTTTTTGTTGCATTTTGTACAAATTCGATGTATAATCAAAAATGCTATTATGAAATTTGGCAAGAAATGTGAATTTATACTATAAATAAAGCAAAAAAAAAGATTTATAAATAAATACTTTACAAGCTTTTATTTATATTTCATAATAAACAAACAAGAGCAAGTTTAAATGTGTTCCACTTTTATAGGTCATATAACCGTTGCCCTAGAATTATGAAATTGGTACGGAACCCTCGGTGAATGAGACTGATTTGTACTTTGATTTTTTTTATTAATAAGGTATATTCGCAACCCTGCGACTTAAACACGAAAATAACTGTTTACGTGTTTCCCAGCTTTTAATAAACAATCAAAAATAGGTAAACATGTCATCAGAAAACACAAATACACACCTTAACCGCGATGATTTGATAATTTCTTAAAATATATATATATTACGGCGTGATGTAGTCTACAAATTGTTAAAATTGAGGCTTATTCACGAGTCAAAAGTTAATGCGTTAAAAATGCATTTTTATCCTGTTACGCCCTAATAATATCCCTAATAGTCATTGGGATTCTGTTTAAAGATCTTTATTCTCATTTCGACAATGTCATATGTATAAAAGTACAAAATATACGCGATTAATCCGGTTAGTTTCATTTAAAATGTGTAATAATCGTGAAAATCAAAGAACTTATTACTGTTCCTAATCGATGGCGGTAAATCAGTGTATAGCATCACTCCCTGAAAAGTTATAAGTTTGCTTCCAAATTTTGTTCGTGTCTTCTGTAATATCAAATTGTGCGCTCGTCTGTGATATTGGTGCTGCTTGCCTTTGGTCTTAAACGAAATCTCCGTGTGAACACTTCCATCTAGGATCTTTCGAATGAGTATGCATGTAGTGTAATTGTATAACTGTCTAATATTCATTAATTTAGTGTTTTGATAAATTTTTTCTGTAGGTGTTAGATGTGGATAGTTAAAAAGTGATTTAATAATTTTATTTTGTGATGTTTGTATACGTTGTATGTGATATTTAGAAGCTGTGCCCCATATTTCGATTAGATATAAAAGATGAGATTTAATTAGTGAGTTATATATCATAACGCGGACTCGACGTGGAAGACATCGAGATATAGATTTGAGCACATACATAAGACTAGAAAGTTTATTACATATAAAATCAATTTGTGCATTCCAACTGAGGTGAGAGTCAAGCCATATCCCAAGATATTTTTCTTTATTTTTTTCTATCAATGGAATATTATTAATAGTTAGGGGCGTATGATTTGGAATTTTTTTATTTTTTGATTTAAAAAATATATAACAGGTTTTTTCAGTGTTGATGGTTAGTAGGTTGCTTTGAAACCATTTATGTAAAATGTCTAGATCTTGTTGTGCCCGAGCTACGATATCGTGTATTGAATGTCCGTGATAAATTAGGCAAGTGTCATCGGCGTAAAGGGTAAGTTCACCATGTAGGTTTAGTTCACAAATATTATTAATATAAATTAAGAAAAGTAAGGGTCCTAAAATGGACCCCTGAGGAACGCCATAACTTAACGTGGCTGGCTCACTCTTGTATATTCCTATTTTGACAATTTGAAACCGATTTTCAAGATAAGATTTATAAATATTAAAGGCGGTGTCAGAAACACCTATACATGCAAGTTTTTGTAGAAGTATAGGATGGCTAACTGTGTCAAAAGCCTTTTTTAAATCAATAAAAACCCCTAATACATGTTTCTTATTATCAATGTCTGTCTAATTTTTGATGTGAGATCTAGCGCAGCAGAAAGTGTATTTGATTTTTGTCTAAAACCATATTGCTTAGGAAAAAAAAAGTTTATTTTATTAAGATAATCTAACAATCTAGTGTATAAAATTTTCTCAAGAATTTTTGACAGTACTGGTAAAACAAAAAAAAAGGAAATTGGTCGATAGTTGCTAGGATCTGTTTTCTTACCGGATTTGTAAATAGGACATACTTTAGCTACTTTTAAGACATCAGGAAAGCTGCCATCTATGAGTACTTTGTTAAAACTAGAACTTAATTGTACAGAAATGCAATTTTTGATTGTTTTTATTATTTTGGTACTGATATCATCTATGCCAGTACTAGAATTTGTATCAAGATCATTTATTATTAAGATTGTAATCTTCTAAAAATGTATTAAAATTAGTATCACCAGGGTTATAAACAACCCCCAATTCGATAGAGTACTTTTCCAGTAGTATCCATAAATAGTTATTACCATTAAGATATGTAGATTCAGTGAGCTTGTGATCTAGATCATTATGGATATAAGCCGAAACGCCACCTCCAATTTTATTAGACCGGTAGTTATAATAGTGGGTATAGTCTGGAAGTTTTAAGAATAAGGCTTGCTCCTCAGATTTAATCCAAGTTTCACTGACTAATATTATTTGTATTTTGAATAGTGTAGCTGACAGTATACATTTTAGTTCGTCTAACTTCCCTTTCTTACAAAGGCTTCTTATATTAAAATAAAGTATATTTATTTTGGATCTACTGATACTTATACAATTATAATTAGATGTAGTTTGATATGTTGTACAAATATCATGTAAATTTGAACTATCAGCTATGGGTTTTAGTTTTTTACTTCCGAAGAAACTATTTTTGATATTCCCTTATGATATTTAATAGTGAGATTACTTTCACCTTCTTGATCACGACGTTTTAATTTTTCTCGAAGTTCATTGAAGTATTTTTGTTGGGAAGGTGTTCGGTCTGCGAATATTTTAATTTTTTCATTCTTCAACTTATTTTTATTCCGCAATATAGAAAAAGCGGTATCTTGACTATTAAAGCATACTTTAAGTTTGCGATTACTGTTAGATGTGTATTTTCCAAGACGAAATATTTTAGGTTGTGGGTATTCATCTATTATTTCTGATATGATCTTACTGACCTCTGTTTCATCCATTTGTCTACGCTGTGGTGCGCTAACCGCGGTCGGTTCCGGAATTCCCATAATAATAATATTTTTCGCTCTTATATTACGTTCTTGAATTTCGCGTATAACCTGCTCATTTGCACAAATATAGGAGTTCGATGAAGGTACAACATTGTTTAAGGGAATATTTTTTAAATTAGAAAGGTCATACTCCAAATTCTTTATTTTCTTTTCATTGTCAGTGACTGTACAGGCAAGTTCAGTAAGATTTTTTTGAATGCGGACTTGTTCTAAGGATATAGTAGTAGTTGTTGATTTAATTTCATCAATATGAATTTTAATATCCGACATGTTTTGCTCGTTATTTTCTAAGAGCTTTTCTAAAAGAGAAGTAATACCAGATAGTTCTTTGCGTAATTCCTGAATCTCGTATTTGCATTCACATTCTGGTTGTTTCCGTTTGCGTTTCGTTATATTGTGAATATTCAAAGTGTCGACATTTAGATTCGCAAGGTCCGGCTGCGAGCCGCCTCCCGTAGCTGTTAAAGGCGGTGAACGTAAAACGCTCATTCTCAAAGTTGATATTTGCACAAACTTAGAAAAGAAATAATCGTGTATGCAGCTAATTGAGACGAAAAATGCAACTATCTTGTTTACCCGAGGTGAAGCGGGGCGCCGCACGCACTAGTAGATTTTGCTGCGTCACTAGTCACAGTAACAAAAAGTCACAAACACGAGGCACTTACTCACTGCAAAATAAGCTTTAAGTCCTTTCAACAGTAGTCACTTTTGATTCTAAGTATATTAATTAAATTTTATTAATTTTAAGTACACGTCTGCTCTGTTCACAAGCTTGGCGTATTTTTTTGTTTGAAAAATAAATTTTTCATTTTTGGGAATTTATTTTTTTCTGATTTATATTAGGCTTTTATAGAGTAGTTAAAACGTGGTTTCATTTAAAGGGATGCTTACACTTCCACTCTGTATATATATATATATACTTATATTTATACTTATAGGTATATATCTTAAGAAAAGGGTCTTCTGAAAAAAACGATCTTACAACTTGGGAAATGAGGATATCTGAGGTTCAAAATAAGGACACAAGTTAAACAAATGTTACAATTTTTATTGAGTACTCATCTACCATTGCACTATCACAGCCTTGAAAGGGTAAAGACTAAGAAGTAATTTATGACTTATATAATAAATAGCTTCATATTTTCAGCTTGGACGATTTATCAGGATGGACAACGACAACGGTAGAACGCTTCCGCCCAACTACGAACTGTACTGTTATACAATACTCGAACTCGATCGTCCAGCCGTGCCACATACCTCTCACCACTTAACTAAATATCATAGAGAACATTCTAGACGAGCAGACCGCGTCGTTCCGAGTGTTGAAGGAAAATTAAACAAACGCATAAAGCTTTCAGTTTATTAGTTAAACAAATATCACTTTTATTTACAACCAAAGCAATCACAAATTTATAAACTAATCGTAATCACCTAAAACTACTTAACAGATTGAAATATTTACAATAGAGTTAACAATCTTTAACTTACGAAACGTACACGCGTCAACTACTCGATAGAGTCGCGGAAGGCATCTTACGATTCTTAAGTACCCTGCGGAGGGCGCGGGCGGGGGCGGGGGCGGCGGGCGCGGTCACGCGGAGGCTCGGCGACGCGTCCTCGCCCGCCGCCTCCGCCCCCGCGCCCGCCGCCCCCGCCGCGCCCGCGCCGCCCGCCGGCTCCGACAGCCGCAGCGCCACCTCCAGGTCGCGGAGCACCTGCAACCAAACACCATCTGACATGAGGACTGACAATATACGATAATAATAAAATACGATTGTGCAACAAAGAAAAATTATCGCGAAAATTTATTAACTATAATTATTAACACAATAGCTAAGTAAGCACGAATAAAAGATATTAACAGTAAATATTTTTGACGGTGCTAATTATTTAAGCTGACAATTGTTGACCTTATTTTTAACATTTTTAAAGTGTTAATCCACACTTAAGAAAGAAAAATACTTTTACATTACTTTCTAAATAAATATAATTGTTGACCTTATCGGAATATAAAGAATGTAATGAGCCCGAAGTTGCCATGACCTTCAATCTGGGCAAAGGTGAAAAGGCTGAGACGGAATGGAAAAAGAATTAGAGAAAGATTATTGAGATTTAAAGGTAAGAACTAATAATGAGTACAATCTCAGATAAACAGCTAGAATATATTAATATTAGCGAATGCTTAAATAGCTTATGAAATTATAAGAAAGTTTGACATGTATTTAACACAGTCTACTGCAATGTAATATATGTAGAGAAAAAAATTAAGAGATTAAACGAAAAAATTACGTTACAGTGGAAGATTTTTTTGTCAACTTTGAGAAAACAATGCATTTAAAGCCACTGGAGGAAAGATTGATGAATCTGATTGAGATAGCTTCTCAGAGCGTTTCCTCGAACCTATTCTTATATTGATGATTTTCTAGATGTTATTCCAGAAGAACAAAGGACAGTACATACAATATAAAGCTACCAAAGTAGACGTTACGATTTGTTTCAAAAATTATTATTATAAAAAATATGTTGATTTAAAAAGTGGGTATTTTGTAAAAGATATTAAACAATATTTGTTGAATTTTTCAAAGATAACTAAACCTAGCATAATAGTAGCCAAAAATGAGAATGCAAACATCTATAACTCAGCTAGAGAACTTATAGCTGTAATAAAATAAATAGTTCATATCATATGAAGGGTTACGGTTTATATAACTATGAAAATGATATGTATACACAAGCTGTAAAATTAACCCAAACACAGAAGTGCACTTGGTCATGTACATTGTAAATAAGTTAATTAATGATAAATTTGTAGATGTTTTGCTGGATAAAATTGAAAACAGAAATGAAATGTTTTAATTTTATTAAAAGTATAATGGCTAATGTACTTTTTAATATTAAAACTAAGATTAAGGAAATTTCAGAATTAATACATACTGATTAAAACGGTCCTCACAGAGAAAAATATTTTCGTACATTTATTGGTTATTATAGCAAGTGTACAAGATACAAACTGCTAGTTATTTTATAAAATTTCTAAATTTAGTAAAAAATAAATTTAACAAAAAAGTTAAGAAACTACTGTGTGATAATGGAAATAGAATAAAGAAGAATATTTAAGTAAAGATATTTATCTATACAACATATATTTATCAATATAAATAAGTTCTTTTACTCTTTATTCAATTTAAATAGTCTGCGTATGACCTTAGAGGTCCTACGCTTTAATTCAAATTCAAATTCAAATTCAAAATATTCTTTATTCATCTGCTTATTAAATCAATAATCATGTATTTTAAGCGGGCAAAGCCGTGGGCGAGCCGCTAGTATTATCTATGGCAGCACTTTGCTCTATGATCATTTTTACAACGGCATGGCTAGAAGAATTGTCTCTGGCTGTAATGGATAAAACGTGGTTTCTGGAACATGTAAAATATAATATTTGAAGCTTCACGCTGTATCCCGCACACAGCAGGGTAGGCAGAGGGAACCTTGTGTTAAGACACTCCGTTCCCCACTTTCTGCCGAATTCTGGAGGTATTGCGTGTTGAGTGGCAGAACTCAACGCCGCGCTTAACCTCGACACCAGAGCGAAGAAATGGAAATATAAATTTAAGTAAATATTTCATCTCCTCGAGTGGGGATCGAACCCACAACCAGTCGGTTTTGCACTCACACCTCGTGCCGCTGCGCCACGACTGGCCTCTAATATTTGAAGCAATAGCTTTTAATGTTGTTTCTCTTTACAGGTCAGTATTTATACATTGTTTTAAAAAGAATTTGTAATTACAAATTATAAAAATAAATTTCTCTTTACAGAGCAACAACTACAGTTTTTTGTTTCTATGTATTCACATATTACAAAACAACATTAATTATAGCTGTTGTAAACTATGGAAAATTTAAATTTATTATGCGACAAAGTGAAGACCCGAAGACAAACGTGTTATGCATAACCTCAATTATGGATGTCGATAAAAATTTATTCTTAGTTCCTGAACAATTACAACCGATAAAACATCATAATGAATTAATAAAATCTAAAATTTTCCAAAGAGTTAAAGCTACATTGGAAAAAAGACACGAAAAAAGACAAGTTTGGATATCATTAACACCAGAGCTACGTGAAATTTATATATAGATGAAGACGAAAATATACGATTTAAAGGATATTTACTGGAAGAGATTAAACCAAAAATACAAGATATTTCTTCTAATGAGAAGTCAACAGAAATTCTTACAAAATTTTTAGAAAAGTTTCCTGACTTTTAAAAGCCTAAACGGTGTAATTGGGAGAATTTGTGTGAAAAGTTGATAATAGAAAAATTCACCAAAAAAACATCAAGTGTAATGCAATGGATGGATATCTTTGAAACTGCATGTACTCGTATAGGTATAATAGAAGATATTGAAAAGAGGATTCTTGTTAAGATTGGTATAATTCCATGCTTATAAAGTATTAATACATTCAGAATGGAGTATGTGGAAAACAAAATTTTGTGAAACATATGTAAACAAAAGGTGGTCGCCTATAAGATACGTTTTTTTATTTAAATATAGACATTACTGGTACATGCTGTAAAGAAAGAAATGCTTTTATTACAGGTAAACGAATTGATTGATAAACCTACTTAAATTAATTTAATTGTAATAGGGTTACCTAATTTTATAGCAGATGAAATTGAAAGAAATAAATTAAATGACACAGAGGATTTATTTCGTATAATTCGGCGCCTGGAACATAAAATGAATAAAAAAGTTGTAGATAAAAAAATATTTGAAACAGAACCTAAAACAAAAGATAAGAGTTTAAAAGACCGGTCATGTAAAATATGTGAAAAAGAAGAGAAAGGAACTCGGTATCATTCAGAATCTGTATGTTGGTTTAAAAATAGAGACAGTGATCACACTAAAAAAGAGATTAGAAGTGTTAATAATTCTGAATTAGAAATAACTTTAAATGAAATACAGTAGAAACTCTCTCTCTATCCGGCCCTCAGTTATACGGATTCGCGATTATCCGGACTACAGACCAACTGTATTAAATGTACCTACAAGTCGGACCATCTCATGATGAAGCACTTCATGCCCTGGAAACAGCTCTCAAGTGGTTTGAAAAACAAAAAGAGAGTGATACTGTAAGTTTACTACAGCTAAAACGAGTTCGTGACTTAGCAGCAATGAAGAGAAAAGTGGCTTGCGTCAAATGACAATTACCAAATATTTTAAACCAAATTGAACGTATTATTTTATTTTATTAGTTGTATTACCAAAATGCAATTACCAAATACATATTGTAAACCAATTATTCGTTGTACATCTTAAGATATCTTAATAAACATTGATTTTCACTTTATGTATTAGTTGTTTTAATTAAATTTATATCACTACGTATGTGCATACTTATATATTCTAAATACCCGATTTTCCATACTTTTACTTGATAGAATGCCTACCAACAACAATTAGTCCGGTTAATCGAGTTTCTACTGTAGATCCAAAAAACTACTAATCCCACCATTAATCAAAATCAGGTTAACAATAAATGATTCCAAGCATTCGGGATTTATGATTCAGGATCAAATGTTAGTATAATTAATTCAAAATTATTATTATTAAAAAACAGCCCAAACAACAATAAAAACGATCAAGCAAATTTAAAAATGATTAATGGTGTAAAAGAGCCTTTAGGAATAATAACATTAAAGATAAAAAAAATTGAAATAGAAAAAAATATTAGTGTTTATCTTTTTTAAACATTTTTAAAGTGTTATTCCACACTTAGGAAAGAAAAATACTTATTTAGAAAACGTATAAAAATTTAAACGCAGCGGGACTCGAACCCGCGCCTCCTGGAAACCGACCAGGCGCTCTGACCATTAAGCCATGCGTTCTCGCCAAGCTACGTCGAAATTTTTATACGCTTGTTACAACTTATTTATGTTGTTAGCATGTTGTTGCAAATAGTGTTTATTTTCAATTTTATCACCTGCTAGGTGATAAAATTGAAAATAAACACTATTTCAATGGTGAAAATTATTTTAAGGACGAAATAGTGAAACATAATTCTTATATGAATGACAAGTGTAAGGTTAACTTTAATGAACATACAGAAGTTAAAAACTTTAATATTTCAATATATCATTCAGACACCGAGCAGCAATAAAAAATAAATGAATTAATAAACAAATATGAGTCACTATTTGCCAGAATTAAATATGACGTAGGCTCAGTGAAAGGTTATGAGGCACATATTGATTTACTGATAGATACATATTGTAGTAAAAGACCATACAGATGCAGTTTTGAGGACAAACAGGAAATAGAGCAACAAATTTCAAAATTATTACAAAAAAATCCTTTTGCCGCCCCAGTAACTGTGGCCCATAAAAAAGAAGAAGGAAGAAAATCTTAACTATGCATAGATTTTCGCGATTTGAATAAATATATAATAAATATAATATTGGTTCCTCAGGCGCAACCATCCCTACTTATAGAAGATTTAATGGTTAAAATAAGAAATTGTAATTTTTTCTCAACATTGAATACAATACAAATTGTTCATGATTGAATGTATCAATTTGTTGGCAAATGCAGACTAATAAAAGCATTGTAGGTGGTATGCGGGCGAAGCTGCGATTTGGCCGCTAGCATAGCTTGATGAGAACGTATGGCTTAGTGGTCAGAACGTCTGGTGGCGCTTTTTGAGGTACCCATGTCGTACCTTGCCTACCTAGAAACACTAACGCAGATAGACCATTCCAAAATTGCGTGGCGCATGCTAGGAAGTTCCTACGAGACCACATGGGAGCGGAGTGCTACGTATCCAAATGATGTGGATGATGTTTTAGTTTGTGACGTACTAACCGATTAGAAAGCCAGTGTCAAGCCTAGCCTCATTCAAGCTGATGATGTTGGGTTGCACCAGACCAGAGATGAGAAGAGTACTCTATATGAGGATGTGAATCTGCCTGCCGAATCGCCCAATTGGTGTTTTGGCGTCAAGTATTGTCTCGCTTTTCCGATGACCTCTAGTTTCTATGAAGTCAACTTGGCCTTGCTTTCCAGATGATCGTGATATTAGAAGTCGAAACGCTAAAGCCCAATATACTGATACAGGACGCGGCTTTAAGAGGAATCTCGAAAAGTGGTGACACGACATACGGGGTTTTAGCTAGCTAGTGACTAACTAGCGGCTTTAATACCTAATTTTGTCCCTCTTTTAAGGCTATTATTTTTTAGGATTTAATTAAAATATTAAATGTATAGTTTTCAGATTTTGTCCTGAACTAATACTACCTGTAGATGCTAGCTGCCAAATTTAATAATTCTAGGTTAACCGAAAGTAGCCTATTAACTTTCTTTTATAGTGTCAAAATACGTTTTTTGCGATATAAACGGCCATATCTTTTTTTTTTAAGTAAATGTAGAAATACGTTTTTTGGGGGTGGTGGTGGGGTCGTAGATCTACATATATCCAGTACCTCGGTCTCCTTGTGGTCGAGCAGCGCGAAGCGGCGGTCGAGCGCGGTGAGGTGCGCGAAGGTGAGGTGCAGGTGCGCGTGCAGGCGCAGCAGCGCCAGCTCGCGGAAGTGCGCGGCGTACATGTGCGCCACCACGTGGAACAGCAGGCGCAGCACGCGCCGCACCACGCCCTCGAAGGCGGCCGGGAACTCGTTGGCGTACTTGGTGGGGAACACGCCCTCGTCGCTCACCGTCTTCTGCGTGAACGTCATCACGTAGTCCACGTACTGCGGCGCCGCCACGCGCGACTTCTTGCCGCGCTCGTCGTACCACGCGTAGGAGCGCCCGCCCGGCCCCGTCATGTCGGCGCACGACGCCGCCGTGCAGAACTCCGACACCGTGCCGTACAGCAGGTTCACGTGGTCGAACAGCGCCAGCGCTGTGGAATAAGCCATCGAACGAAACATTACATACATGGCGTTAAAACAGCACAGATATAAACGAACACTGTGCCATCATTACAAAGGATTTCTTTTAACTTCACACTATATCCCGCATATGTAGCAGGGTAGGCAGAGGGAACAAATTGTGAAAACTCTGTACTCCACTTTCGTATTGAATGACGGAACTCAACACCGCGCTTCGAGTTGTTACCATTCATCATTCATCATTGGCATTAAAGCCTGGAATAGCAAAGTAATATTTTGCCAACTTCAGAAGTTCAGAATAAAATTCCTCATTAACAAATAATTTGGAACGAGCAGTTGCCGGTCGTGGCGCAGCGGCACGAGGTGTGACTGCAAAACCGACTGGTTGTGGGTTCGATCCCCACTCGAAGAGATGAAATATTTACTTAAATTAATATTTCCATTTCTTCGCTCTGGTGTCGAGGTTAAGCGCGGCGTTGAGTTCTGCCACTCAACACGCAATGCCTCCAGAATTCGGCAGAAAGTGGGGAACGGAGTGTCTTAACACTAGGTTCCCTCTGCCTACCCTGCTGTGTGCGGGATACAGCGTGAAGCTAATTTAATTTAATTTAGCAGTTGCCCATGCACTCCAAACATGAACTATTGAACTTCTTAATGTCGGAGTTATCTAATTCTTTCTGTCGCGTCGTCCCTTACAGGTCTCGCCTAGCTGCGACCTAATAAAGCCAAACATGTAGATAAATGACAACCCTAATCCTGGCTAGTGGCTAGTGGCTACCGACGACGCACAGTGGGGCAAATTCAACGTGATTTCAGGGTCATATTACTTATTTAAAATTAAAATACTAACCACGGCATCATTTAACAGTAGTGAAATGTTTCATAACGAACTCAGTTTGTTATAAAACTGAAAAGTTATGTTTATCGATAAGTTATTTAGTTGCTAGTAATTTCTTAATTTATTTAAATTGTTGAAAGTACAATAAGCAATGCTCTTTTATTGCTGTTAATTACTGACTGTGCGACGCGAGCCACTCGTTGTAGTCGAGTCCGTCGGGCAGGTCCACGAGCTGGCGCATGTCGAGCTCGGGCAGCTTACGCTCCAGCAGCGCCTCCTGTAGGTACAGCTTGGGGTCTCCCGCGCCTTCGCCCTCTCGCTCCTTGCGCCGCGCCTTCCTGGAAACGCAAGCACAATAACTTTTAACATATTGCTCTACAACGTTCAAGGATATTTTACTTCAAATTGAAGGGACACATGTTTAAGAAACCGCAAGTAGCGGGTTTCTTGTTAATTTTATTGGTGCGTTTAGTCAATCCTAGTTGTCGTGTTGCGTAACGCGTGCGCGAAGTTATCGCGTATGTTTAGTTAAGCTATTTACATATTTAATCTATGCAAATTAAAATATTCCCAGGTCGTAGTTCAGCACTGTACTGCACTAAGCCAGTTTGTTTATTCATAATATTTAATATTTATTTAAATGAAATAAAAACAAAATACAAAACAAAGTGGCCGTTATATAATATAAAGAAGCGACGCGACAAATGCTATTCTGGCAAACATTGCCGGTGTTCCATTTAAAATGTTGTTTTGAAATAGGTGTAACGTTCACCGTCACTTTTAGGTTTTAAGCTAAAACATTTATGGATTATTTTGTGTAAAAGAGAGCTATTTGTAACTTACAATATTTCAATTTTTCATTCAATGATAAAATAATATTAAAAAGTGCAATTATTTCCAATAATCGTCTCGTGGCCCTCCGTCACTGCACTGCCCTTCGCTAGAAGGAAATCGGTTAAAACTTCAATAAACAGTTCGCCGAAGGTTGAGCTCTCACAAGTCACAACTCACAATACGTCACGGAGGCCTTTTTGCACGGAGGGAGGACAATGAGCATGCGGAAGCCTTCGCTAACTTTGATCAACTCCCGGGACAAAAACGTTGCGCAAAAGTTTCTAACAATTGCATTATCTACACGGATTTACAAATGCACTACAACTCTTGTGGGGTGTTGCTCACAGTCGCAATGGACGCTATCACAGGTGGTCAAATGTCTACATATCTTTATCTATATCAATTATGACAATGCGTCAACATGTTGCACTGAGTATTGCGCCACTAAACCTCTGCGTACAATCCGATTCAACAAAGAAATTCACCAAAGCTGACGTTATCTGTCTCAAGTAGGATTTCAACGATATTTATAGATGGGTCAGCACTGTCGTTAGCATCAGGTGTTCTATGATGTAAGCCCAATATAACAATATTAGAATTATTATAGATTTACGCCGACAGACGGGCTCACCTGAACGGCACCGCCGAGTACAAATACGAGGGCAGAGAGAATAACACACCCAACACCACCGCGTGACACATCTCGGTGACGACTGAGCGCAGAGGGAGCGGCTGTCCCCCCCCTCCGAGTGCACTCCCCTCCCCNCACATCTCGGTGACGACTGAGCGCAGAGGGAGCGGCTGTCCCCCCCCTCCGAGTGCACTCCCCTCCCCTCCCCTTCCTCCGTGCCGCGCCGCACCTCCGCGCTCAGCCCCCGCACTGACCACGACTAAACTTGTCTCTGTTACACAGTTGTCACAATATTGTGTACTCCGTACAACGCACGCCGCAGCTAAACAACAGGCCGTGTGCATGCGCAAGCGCTCATCGCCTACACTCTTTAACTGCTCATCAAGTGAGATATGTCGCTTCTTTTATTTTTCTTGTAGTTTCGAGCAACATACGTCGCGATGCGAGTGCTTCCACTCAACAGCAATGACTACTGGCTAAGTTTGTAGTAATAGTTCGACCCAGCGACATCAGGCACCGCCGCAAAGATCGGCGCGTGGTGGCGCCGCGCCAACTGCCTGACGGTAGACGAAACAACGCGACGGTGATTTCTTAGAAAAAAATCCTCTTTTAAATTTGTCTATAAAATTTTTAATAACAAATAATATGTATGACATATCAACGTTATAACGTTACCTATTATAATAGGTCGTAGCTAAAAGTTGACTACTACAATTTGAGTTACTTGGCTAGTATATAAGGCATATTTAAAAGAAAAGTAATTTAAGTAACAAATACATTTAAACTAATGTTACACAAGAATGTCAGATATCAGATTCTGTAATATCGATCGAATCGAGTAGTTCATGTGGTATTGTGCCGTGGTGTACAATATTGTCAATACATACATACAATACTTACTCGACCGTTAAGTACGCGGAAGGCCGAAAATATAATAACATTTTATTTGGTTGTCCCTGTTTACTCGGCAGTACCAAGTTGACGCGTTTACATATATATATATATATATATATATATATATATATNAGTAATCATTTTGGATTACGGCCTTTTGTTGTAGGTATTGTATGTACTTATTGTAAATTACATGAGTTCTTAACAAACGGACACTTAATAGCACCCACAGCTATATCACTACTTGGAATGTTTGAAAATACTCATTTATATTTACTAATGTGCCTACATATTTATTTTTTGTAAATATTGGTAATAAAAAGTTACGATATATTTATCTACAATAAGTGTTTAGTCGTCACTCAGTTTTAGCCTTCCGTTTGTGGTTTCGAGCCACATTTTAAAGATATTAAATCAATTTATTCCTTATCCGTGTGGACCGCACACACATTGCAAAGGTAAAGTTATTTTAGATGTTTAGCTAAAATCGAAAACATGTACTTTGAGATTTAAAAGGACTAAAAACAATAAATTTTATTTATGAAGCAAATAACAAAAGCAAAGAATTACATTCAAATACACACTCATACATACATCAATTTCTATTGCAGAAATCTTATTAATACGAAGAGTGGATGTGTGTCGATATAAATAGCATTGTAAAACGCTGTCCTGTGTGGCGCATACTTTTGAAACATATTTTTTCGAATTACGATGTCTTACTTTGGAAATATGTCATTTTAATGTTTACTGTGAATACATAGTAGTAGCATGTTGTAAATATTTGCTACGTGCTCGAAGGGGGCGCGTTGTTTACGGAAGGTGATCTGTCAGTGACATTGGAGAGGCTCCTTCCGTCCGTCCTTTCCGCCGCTGACTCCGTCGTTCCTGATTGCTAACATCCGTTGGCGACTACCAACCATCTGTGTTGAGCTTTACCACGATGTGTTGTTACGAGTGCTTGTGCTTAACAATAGAATTGCTATGTCGTTTGCGCGTAACCCAAATTGCTATAATGAGTTCCGTGTGGAAAGCGCGGCCACAGGCACAGGCGGACCACCGCGCCACCGCTCGCACACTCTTAACATTCTTCGTTTCGATTATAATTGGATTATAATTAACACCATTATTAGAAGAATATTATTAGAAGATTATTATAGAATTATTTTTGAAGAATTACAATCAATAGCATAATGATATCGAATGAGACCGCAGCACAGGTCTGTGTGATTGTAAGTTAACCTTCAAAAGATATCGTACCGTCGTTTACTAATATATATATATATATATATATATATANTATGTATATGTATATATGTATATATATATATATTTATTGAGATAATAGCTCTTGACAGACGGACAGACGGACAACAAGTGATCCTATAAGGGTTTGGTTTCCTTTTGGGTTACGGAATCATAAACTAGTTATATTTCGTATAAATGAGCTTCGACACAATCCTTTACAAAGAAGACTTAAAATATGTGATGTGTTGTTTTCTAAGTTTCGACGATGAAATACATAAATATAGGGGTTGTAGGGTGTGGGCGGTATAGGGGCGCGTGACTTCACGAGCCAGAGGGATGAGGCGGGAGCACCTGTTGCCCGGGAGTGCGTGACGTCAGCCACAACGTCGCCCGCCCACGCGCTGTTGTTATATCAATGACAAACAATATACTTTATCTACGCCATCATAATTTATAATATGTATCTGTCTGTCTATCGTTTAGAAAACTGAGCGCTTTTACAATGATAGCGTGACAAAACATACTCCTTTCTAATAAGTGGACGTCGCGACGTGCGTGAGTCCCTCGCTGGTGTACAATATACCAACATCTACTGCATAACTGCTAATTAGTCATTTGTTATAACAAATATATAGATAGTTATTTATTTATTCATTTACTCATTACATATATACGGCGGCATCACGTGGGCGGCGGCGGGAGCCATGCAACACCACACAGCGTGACGGCGAATTTTTAAATCCATTTAATATAGTACGAGCGAATGCCACGACCGTCTTGTAAGGATTCCACAGTTTTTAATATAGATGTATACATTATATTAAGACCTAGGACCTTGAATAAGTTCTCGCTGTTTTTTGAAACATGGCGTTGCGCCACTCTGCATGGAATTTCGTATGGTAATGAATCACCAAAGTAGTACTATATGTAACCTAAAATTATAGTAGCATAGTGTTTACTACAGTGTCAACTACATATTTATTTTCCCTTTGTGAAAATGTGTACTTTTCTGCCAAATAAAGTGTTTTTGCGGGGAATTTTATTGCACTGCTTTATTCAGAAAAAATCTGCAGCAGAAGCACACAGAATTCTCGTTGAGACAATGCTTTGTCGAATACAACGTGCAGAGACTGGTTTAGGCGCTTCAAAAGTAATGATTTTGACCTTGAAGACAAAGAGCGTTCTGGAGCACCGACAAAATTTGAAGACAGAATTGGAGGCATTGCTTGAAGAAGATCCATGTCAGACGTTAGTAGAGCTCGGGAAAACGTTACAAGTAGATGCGTCAACAGTTTCAAAACGTTTAAAAGCGTTAGGAATGATCCAAAAGCAAGGGCATTGGGTGCCGTATGAGTTGAAGCCGAGAGACGTAGAACGACGTTTTCTCATGTGTGAATTGTTGCTTCAACGGCAAAAGAGAAAAGGTTTTCTGCACCGTATCGTCACTGGGGATGAAAAGTGGATTCACTACGACAATCCAAAGCGAAAAAAATCGTGGGGCATGCCGGGTCACGCATCAACATCGTCGCCAAAACCAAATATCCATGGTTCTAAGCTTCTTCTCTGCATTTGGTGGGATCAGCAGGGCGTAATTTATTATGAGCTGCTTAAACCTAATGAAACTATCACGGGAGCTCGCTATCGACTTCAGTTGATGCGTTTGAGTCGCGCTCTGAAAGAAAAGCGGCCACTATACGAGCAGAGACACGACAAAGTGATTTTATTACATGATAATGCTCGGCCACATGTGGCAAAACCAGTCAAAACTTACCTGGAAACACTTCAATGGGAAGTTCTACCCCACCCGCCGTATTCACCGGACATAGCCCCCTCCGATTACCACTTGTTTCGGTCGATGGCGCACGGTTTAAGCGAGCAGCGCTTCCATTCTGTTGAAGAAGCCGAAAAATGGCTTGATTCCTGGATTGACTCGAAAGATGAGTCGTTTTTCCGACGGGGGGATTCAATTGCTACCAGAAAGATGGGAGAAAGTGGTCTCTAATGATGGACAATACTTTGAGTAATGCCATTGTAAGCACTATATTTTAAATCAATTTTAAAAAAAAACATAAATATATATATGTGTGTGTGTGTGTGTGGGTGCATGTATGCTTATAGTACTTGCACATTCAACTCCGCCGAGCCCCACCACCGATAGAAATAAGAAATCATGTAAACATAAGCGAACTACGAGTAGCACTACAATCTTTTCACACATTCATAGCGACCTATGTAGATCTAAGAATGTGTTTTTCATTTTAAATTATAAGGGTAGCGTAGCTTTGTGCAACAATTTGGCAAAAATATTTAAAAAGGCATTGGGTTTCAAATTATTATTTATCATTTTAGTTAAAGAGGTCAGTCGTGGCGCAGTGGCACAAAGTATGACTGTAAAACAGACTGGTTGTGGGTTCGATCCCCACTCGAGCAGATGAAATATTTATTTAAATTTATATCTACATTTCTTCGCTCTGATGTTGAGGCAAAGCGCGGCGTTGAGTCCTGCCACTCAACACGCAATGCCTCCAGAATTCGGCAGAGAGTGGGGAACGGAGTGTCTTAACCCCAAGTTTCACTCTGTCTACCCTGCTGTATGCGGGATACAGGGTGAAGCTATAAAAAAATTAGTTAAACGACAGACTTTTTTTATAAATATCATACACGTACATATTGTATGGGGGGGACCCCCCCGCACCCCTGCGGCGGTGACGTCATATGGCCTGATCGCCGCGAAGGTCGAGCTTATCTTTGGCTCCGCGGACAGTTCTGTGTGTAAGCGTTAAATAAACATAAACATACACCATAGAAATACTGTCAAATAGCACTGAGCATTTTATTCGTTACTAGCGGCCCCTGTGCGGCTTCGCCCGCTTCAAATATATCAATGTTTATTTAAGTGTATTTAAAAAAACCGATCAAGCAAGAATCGGACTCGCCCACAGAGAGTTCTGTACCAATTTCAAGATTGTGATTGGGAAATACCTTATAGGTTCTAATGATGCGGAGAATAAATCTAAGTTTGCGGCCATATACATTTATTTAGTATGGAACGAACTAATAAATATTTACTTTTCAGATTTTTTCCTTCGTTTGTATTGTAAGATCTTACTTCGTTCTAAATTTCATAACTGTAGGTCTACACTATAGGTTGGGAACTACACTATAGGTTTTGATTACGCGGTGAATTTTATACAAAATGCAACAAAAACCATACATAAATGCTCATATTTTTTGATTGCGTTGAATTAAAAGCTTGATTTCTACTCTAAGACACTGTAAAACTGAATATCTGAAATTAATATCAGATTGACCTCAACGTAATATCAAGTAAAATGATCTTGGCAGACGGACAGACGGTTATCTAACTGTTATGCATTAAATGAATCGTAATTTAAGTGTTTTGGGAATGGATTTGATTTTCATATTTAATAGAAAAATGTTTAATTATTTCCCATCTATCTAAGTAAACCGTAACTGCGCGCAAACGTAGTTTTTTCTACATATATTCCGATTCCGCAACAATTCCGGGTTAAAACATAGATTATATAATGCTCCACAAATGTCTATCTATCATTGAGAATTTTCAAGCACAACGTGACTGCTTGGGAGGATGAGAACTTAAGCCTCTGATCTGAGAATCTGGTTCACGTCCACGTTCATTTTTTTCGAAAATAAATACTTTATTTTCAAAACAACTATCATATAAAGAAATATGTCAGCCACTATAATAGAAGTGGAGTGGTCGGTAATGAGCCTCTACTGATGGTGAGGTCAGCGATAGTGACCGCAATAGTGACAGTAATAGAGCCCATTTCCCGCGCCGCCGAACCACCATAGACCTTATTATATTAGGAATACCTAAATGAAATAAATATATTTACAATACCAGTAGGTGGTTGGTTGCAGCGGGTGGTAGTGGTGGTGGAATGGCAGCTATTATAGAAGTCATTACTATAAGATGCGGCCCGGCAGCGCGCGAGTCGCACGCTGTAAATTTTTGCTTTCAGTTTCTCAAATTGTTTCACATTCGAATTGCGTTACGTATATGTTGAAACTCCTAATTGATATAAATTAGTATGTAAAGTAGCTGTACGCTATACTCCGCACTCAGCAGGGTTAGCAGAGGGAACTTAGTTAACATACTCTTTCGCCACTTTCCGGAGAATTATCGAGACATTGTGTATTGAGTGGCGGAATTCAACGCCGCGATTTGGCTTTTCATTAGAGCGAAGAAATGAAAATATTAAATCATTAATTTCCCCGAGTGGGATGATTCCCACCAGCTCACAGCGGTCACGTTTACAGTCACACTTGGACAGAACACAAGAAATATCGACTCTAATTTCCTCACGTTGTCTATTGTAGGGGGGGCTATTTCAAATTTTAATTTAAAACACGTATGATTATTATCGAGAAAGTATCTATAAAAATCGGTGTTCCCAATTACGTCACAATCTTAATTTCATTAGTAAAAGTATCCATTTTTTCTTAAAAATAGTGTTTCATATTTTTGAAATGATTATTCAGAATTCCCCAAGACATTTACATGAAAATAGGCCTTTGTCGTTAGAAAATAAATTGTAATAAAACAATAAGCATACGTTGTCAAGTAGTGAAAATTAAACAAATTTAATTTTATAACAAAAAACAATGAGATTGTCTAATTTTGGCACCAATATGAATATTTTAAAGATTTATTTCAGGCAGGGTACTCATTTCTTAGTGTTATTCCACACTTAGGAAAAAAAGATATTTTTTAAAATGTTTGTTTTCTAAAGTTTTTTCTTTTCAAGTTTGAAATAACACTTTAAAAAACAACCTGTGAATTGTCATTTAGTTGTTAGCAGGCAACTCGGCAGGTGTGTGTGTGGTGGGGGAGGGAGGGGGGCCGCGGCGCGGGCGCACATCGGGGCCGCGCGGTCCCGTTACAACTGTACCGGGTACTCGAGGCGGCGAGGCAGCGTGTGCTCCTTTATTGTTCTTTGTTATATTTTAACGCACCATCATCATACGCACCTACACTTTGTAAATATGCGTTACATGTTTAGAATTAGAGCGCTTGAGCATCAGGAAAACAGATTTAGGGGGAAAAGTAGACAAGCCCCAAGGAATAAATCTTTATTTCTGATAACCTCTTCTTAATGGACAAAAATTTACAAATACTCTTTATAAACGCTTTGAAAGTCAAAAGGAAATCCCAGACGAGAGCAGGAATAAGAGTTGCTTTGTGTTGAGTAAAAAATATTTAATAACATATTTTGTTACTAGAGTCTCATGAAACGCAATAATTAGGCGAGTCTATATATACTCGTATACTCATGCAATAAAAAATCGATCAAATTATAATTATAATGCCATTTTGATTAAAGGTTTTTTGTTGCTTTTGTTAATGTTATTTAGGTGATGACAAAAGAGAAGAGATGCTTAAGTGCAAGACGTGTGAGACTTACATGTAAGCAACTAGAGCGTCAAGACACATGAACTGCGGGCGCAGCCGCCGCTTCTCAGCAACTGTCTAATTACTTCATAGCCTTACTCAATGCTCAATGCTGAACGCTCAAGGTCCTCCTCCTCCACCTGTGAGATGCTAATATGCTATATTTAGTTATGGTCGATGTTGCTGTTTGAAACAACAAACTAAATATTTTGTTTTGTTTGTTTATTTTATATTTCATGATGTATGCGGCGACGCGCAGGAGGCAGTAGGTAGAGCACGGGCCGAGATCGATACGATACTAGTAGCTACCGCATAACGACCGGTTTGCGTGTTCCCCTCCGTGCCCTACTTGCACTGCTTATGATTCGCGACTCGCACTTCTAGAGCTGTCTCTCCGCGGTCAATTTACCAGTACTTACATGTCTTACTGTAGAACAAATGAAACGAGATTGGAAATAGTGACGGTGTTGAAACACGTAGTTACAAGGCTGTCGGCGTTGCTGACACCGTATTGTGAAAATATGTAATATCAACGCGTTACGCGACGCCACCGCACACTACTTTATTATTTTTTTAATCTTAACGCTGTACCCCGCTTTTAGCAGGCAGGCCCGTGTAGGCAGAGGGAGCCTAGTGTTAAAACACGCCGCTTCGCGGAGGCATTTCGTATTGAGTGGCGATGCGCCCCTGCGCCACGACTGGCCTGATATTTATAAATGTTATAAAACATTTAGTAAGAAAATGTATATGTGTTATTTACAAACGATAACTTCTGAAATATATACAAACACGTTTACAATATGTACTCGTATGCCCGGAGCCCGCGGTGCGGTTAATGGCGTTAATGCGTTGTGATCGTGTTGTTGTTGATGAAAGTGACCGTAACACTAATATGTGTGTCAATACGATCTGGTTGCGCGGCGGACGCCCGTGGGGGGGAGGTGTAGTGGGGACCGCGGAACCGGTCCCATCTCCTGTTTTCGTTATTGCTTTATCAAGATTCAGTACCAGATTCGATTACATCTGACTGATTCTGCCTATATGACGTATGACGTATGTTATCGTTTCGTTCATTAATAAAATACACTCAAAAGTAAGGCGTCGTAGAAGCAACAAAACAATACCAAATGGCGTTCCTACTAGTGTTACAACCAAGACTAACACAGTTTTAAGCAAATATCCTCATATACAGAGCTTACAAAACAAACATGGAGTTTATTTAATGTTTACGAACATACATATGCAATCAATTAAAAATACTGACAGTGAGTTATATGTAAAGGTCACTATTCATCGGGATAAAATAACAAATTAAACAAAGGATTACAATAAGTGAATTACTTAGTGGTTGCCGCAGAGGTTTTCACCGTTATAGAAAATTGCACTATTGGAAGCGTTACTGGCGTGGTGAGTGCCCGGTGTGACTGGTGAGAGTACTCACGCGACCAGGCCCCCGAGGAAGGCGACGGGTCCTCCGCTGATGAGTCTGATCTTGCGGTGGCAGGAGTCGAAGAGGGAGAGGCGCGCGTGCGGCGGCGGCGGCAGGCCCACCGGCCCGCCCGTGACGGCTGAGCGCAGCATGGGCGCAGCGAGTCACGTGCCAGCACTGCACCGCTCACTGTCATTAGTCACTGCACCGGGCGGACCTGGCCGCGGAGCGCGGGGTGCTGCGAACGTGGCCGCGGGCATCGCAGCGCGTCTCTCTGGGGCCGCGGTCGGCGCGGGACTGACTTGACTCCGCAGTCCGCACTCCGCCCCGCGGCTAGACTACATCCCTCCACTTCCACAGCAGTTAACAGTCAACACCGCAAGGCGCGAGTCGCGACACAAGCAGACTTGACTTTGAAAATTAATAATATTGTATGTATCTAATCCCGATATTAGTTAAATACCAAATTGTCGCACTTTAAGTAATAAGGTAATCGCTTCTTTTACCGGACACAAAAACCCTCTTCTAGAAAACTCCATCGTATATAATAGAATGGATCAACAAAGTAGGTATTATTAACTCTTTTACAATTTCCCACATCGGTTTTAATAATGTTTTGTAAAGCAACATTTACAACAATAAATTATTCATCAGTGAAGGAAAGTTAACAATTTATAACATTTAAAGTGTTATTCCACACTTAGGAAAGAAAAATACTTATAATATTTAGAAAACGTATTATATAAAAATTTTAACGTAGCGGGACTCGAATTAGCGGGTTCAAGTCCCGCTACGTTAAAATGTTCGTTTTCTATTAGGTCCTTGAATAAGTTATCGCTGGTTTTCTGCACCGTATCGTCACTGGGGATGAAAAGTGGATTCACTACGACAATCCAAAGCGAAAAAAATCGTAGGTCATGCCGGGTCACGCATCAACATCGTTGCCAAAACCAAATATCCATGGTTCTAAGCTTCTTCTCTGCATTTGGTGGGATCAGCAGAGCGTAATTTATTATGAGCTGCTTAAACCTAATGAAACTATCACGGGAGCTCGCTATCGACTTCAGTTGATGCGTTTGAGTCGCGCTCTGAAAGAAAAGCGGCCACTATACGAGCAGAGACACGACAAAGTGATTTTATTACATGATAATGCTCGGCCACATGTGGCAAAACCAGTCAAAACTTACCTGGAAACACTTCAATGGGAAGTTCTACCCCACCCGCCGTATTCACCGGACATAGCCCCCTCCGATTACCACTTGTTTCGGTCGATGGCGCACGGTTTAAGCGAGCAGCGCTTCCATTCTTTTGAAGAAGCCGAAAAATGGCTTGATTCCTGGATTGCCTCGAAAGATGAGTCGTTTTTCCGACGGGGGGATTCAATTGCTACCAGAAAGATGGGAGAAAGTGGTCTCTAATGATGGACAATACTTTGAGTAATGTAAATGTAAGCATTATATTTTAAATTATTTTTTTTAAACAAAAAAACCTTATTAAAGGTCCTAATATATATTATTTAAACTGGCTGTCAGTAATATTAAAGTATTTTTTAAAAATTAAGATATCAATTCAATTTACAGTTGTGGACCAATTACGATTTGAGATATATAACAGAGACTGAAAAGATTCCATACATTCTAGGGTCCAGAATATAAAGATATGATTATTGTATAATTTAATAGATTCAGGTACATCATTCCCTCCATGAAAATTCTGCCATTATGATTTAGTAAGAGTGAGGTTAAGTGATGAGTTGTTTAAGCATTAATGTTTATTATTTTTAGTCAAAATCCGTAATAAAACAAAGCTGTAGTCGTTGAATGGTGTCAATGTCATTCAGCTGTCACATCTGTCATTTAAAATATGATCTATTTTAATCGATTCAAAATGAATTTCTTTTTGTTTCTTTTTATAATTTATTGATATTGATGATATTTTCTTATTTGTACTGTAATTATATGCACTAATAAGTGCGTGCATTATTTTCGTGGTAGTGTAATGGATCTATATCTATATTAGATTAAGGACCCAAAACGATATCGAGTAAGTAAATAATATATTATTGATTAATGACCTTATACTATATTTTTTGGATTTTTCTGCTTCTGATTGTCAATTGAGCTGATTTTTGGTATTGTAAAATTGAAAAAAAAATACCAATTTTTATTTTAACTCTTTTTATTAAAACGTCCAGACTTATTAAAACTAGAAACTAGTAGATATGTATTTTGAAAGATCGCATCACATCTATTGTCATAAGTCGGACGTATCATCCACCTGGAGAGCGTCTCAGACGTATTGTCTCTGGTTGTTCTCACCTTGCTCAAGGTGTACTTGCATGTAAACAATCAAGTACCCAAGATAATACACCAGCAACATTTCGAGAACAACTCTTCGATATGGCCTTGTCGACTTCGGAAGTACCCTACTATATTCACAATCCCATGTCTGTTCTTGAAAATAGCTGTGTTTTATTGATTAGGATCGGTCTATTTTTATTAACAGGATATAGTTCTAGTACACCGAGTAGCACACCGTGCAGTGATTGTTGACATTGCTATCTCGCATGATGACGATCTCGAGAAAGCAGAAAAAGAAAAGTTATCTAAATATTTAGACTTACTTGAAATTACTGCCATGTGGAATGTCAACGCAACTATCATTGTGCCTATAGTAGTTTCAGCCTTCAGTTACCGGATCCATAAAAAAACACCGCGACCAACATCTTAAGACGTTATCACTTAGCTGTTGGGTCAAAAACGGGATGCAGAAGGCAATGTTATTTGAGAGTAGTATTTTATATTTGTTAATGCATTTGATATATTAATTGATATTCAAAAATGTAAAGATTTTCTCTTGTGATATAAAAATCTATATTTTTTTATAAGTGAAATTTTTGATTTACAGTTTTTTTCCTGTAAAATCTTAATATTACATATGAAGTATAAATATTGCGTTGTGGGTTTGTTGCTCAATCGGAGTATTGAAATATTTAAATATATTTATTTCTATGCTCTAGCGATGGGACAAAAGCGCGGTGTTGAGTTCTCCCATTCAACACGCAATGCTGAGTTCGGTGGAAAGTGGGGATCGGAGTGTCCTAACATCAGGTTCCCTCTATTTGAGGATTACAGCATGAAGTTAAAATCAAAAATATGTAATGGAGATATTAGAAAGGAGATAGGAGAAAAAATATATAAATATAACGTGCCTATTTGTATGAAATGAATTTAATTTTTTTTCTATGAAATATCTATAAATTTTCACTTTTCGGATGCTTTCTTTTATTTACAAGTTCTCACTTAAAGAATAACTGTAGGTCCGCAAGAAGTACCCTATAGGATTTGATTTGACGCGACGAATTTTATATAAAATGCAGGAAAAACTATGCATACATGCTCGTATCTTTGATTGCGTTGATTTGAAAGCTTGATTTTTTCTCTGCTTTAATAATATAATTTTAAGCTTTATACTTCCATGCAATCTCGATATAAATGGTGTTGACAGAAGGGCAACAAAGTGATCCTATAAAGGTATTCTTTCATTTTAGATATCAAATGAACAGAACCCTAAAAATAAGGGATTGAGAGTAGCAGATGAGTAAATTGACACTATGAAAATGGCTAATGATGTTATCTCTGGTAGAGACAGTAGATAATACACCGGGAAAGGTAAAAATTAGAGAAGATAGAGTGGTGTCATCGAAAGGTGACCCACACGGACACATGCAGAACGTTACAGGCAATAGTTGCGCAAGAGCGTTACGTAAGCCACTACGTCATCAACTCACCACGGCCACTCTTCTATTATGATTAATAGCGAAATGTATCTAGAATACAATTGTACTTTAATTATTACTAAGCTTTATTTAAAAAGGATTTTTGATTAAAATTTGCATTGCGTACTTTTATTATGTTTAATTATGTATAACCAAAAATATATTTAAGCAGCTATGTGTCATATCAGCCCCCTTGACTATCTGCAGCATGTCGTGTTGTTTAGTTTGATAACACTGTTATTGACTATTTAAAGCTGCTCCACTCGGTGGTACCACCGCATTTTAGAGTATGGAGCAGCGTGCAACAGTGCCACTCATAAAAACTGCACTAAATGTTAAAGAACGAATCTAACGAGTCATCGCGATGATACAATGCAGATACAGTGATATTTGTAACAGCATGTAACGGGTTGGGGCGGGGTGAGTGGTGAGTGCATGTACCATTTAGGAAAATGATCGCATCAATAGCCATAAACTACGTTTGAACAAACACAGTGTTTTCAAAGAATGACATCATGCTTGTGGATCAGATCAGGCTGTCACTATTTTTGTATACATTAAGCAGTAAACACTTGACTTAATGTTTGTATAACTCTACAATTTATTCATAATTGTCACTATACAATGAGCATTATAGCACCACCATTTTTTTTTCAAGCGAGTACTTAGAAGCTCAAAATAACAATTCATTTAAATATTTTTTTACCAAATACGTACAAATCAATATCAATTTATGATTATCACAACAATAAAATTGGTCTTACCAGAGGCAGTCCAGCATGATAGAGACATGCACTTCTGGCCCCGAGGCCGCACTTACCTGGAACAAAGGACAATGTGTGTCAAGATAATATCTTACAATACAATACACCTCATAATACAAATATATCGTAAAGTAATGAGTAGACATCGGATTATATGCATTTATATGTTTGCATATGTAAATGCATATAATTCTATTTTAGTAGCATTATTACATATTTTGGTACTTTTTCATTGATAATGCCTATTTCAGTAGTCACAGTAGGCGTGTTGTATAATTCCTTACACGTATACACGTACCTACTGAAATTAAATGCAGTTTTGTAAAGAAATCAAACTCTGTTTGAAAAAGTTTCTGCAGAAATTAAATGAATATGTAATTCTAATTCTAATCTTCTTCGTTTGTTTGTTTAAATGCAAAGATTTCTGGATCTACCGGTCCGATTTACTTTTTTTATTTTGTACTAGCGACCAGCTCGCGGTTTCGTCCGCTTAAATTTGTGAATTATTTGTTTGTTTAAGTACAGGGAATTACGATCTTGTTTTAATAAATGTATTAAGATTTCTAAATTGAAAATTATTAAAACTACAGGTGGCATTTTCGATTTTCATTAGAAAAAAATATTATTGGGGGCATTTAACAAATTAATAGAACCATAAAGAACGACATTTAAAAATGTAGTCTGTTAAACCGATTTAAGGAGCGAAGACGCGAGCTCGGTGCGGGAGCGGTAAAATCGATTTAATTGTATTTATTTACTTTTTATTGTAAAATTCGTCATGTATGAATGGTGTAATAATTAAATAACTGATCTCTACAACTATTTATTTATATTCTCATAAAGAAATGATAGCGAAAAGATATTAAATATATACAAATATATTTAGCACATTAGTGTCGATACTGTACTGGTAATAATCATTGAAAAAAATAGATATACTACGGAATACCTTTGTATGCAAAGTTTAAAGCTGTTCATTATTGTTGTGTGCATTATTGTTCATCTCTTTCACAATAATATATATTTTTTTTAAATGTCCTTCTGTACTACAATGGCGCCTCTGTTCTAGTTAGTTTGCACATTTTTCTTTGAACATTAGTTATTGTGGCATAACTCTAACAGTTACACATGGTATCGTAAACTTTTTTGTAGATATTGAAGTCTTACGGTGCGCGAGGCCACACACTCCGCATTTTTTATTATGACATGATATTCTTTAGATTGATATTTTTATATTCGTTATAACTTTTGAATGGAATGTTCGATTTTATTAATTTAAAAAGTATTTTACAGGTATTGAAATTATCTTCAATAAAATCTCAATCATTTTATGGGATAAGGATTAATATAGAGGTATGAATAACATGGTTTGATTATTGTCGGCATTTTTGTCAATTTTTAAAATATAAAAATGTAGTTATATTGGCATAACTACAGTAGTTGGACATATATTTTTATAGATTGATGCGTTCTATAATACTGTAGAACATTGTTTTGTTCTATCATCAATAGTTTCCGCAACGCACGCGATGATAGAATTTTTAAGATCAATTTCTTCACATCTTGGGTTACATTATGCATTTTTGTTAGGGATTTCATTTTTTTTGACATTGTAATATAGCCTATGTTAGTGAGTGAAGATGCAGCTTCCTAATAATGAAAGAATTTTTGAAATCTGTGCGGTAGTTTTTGTGTGAAAACAATACAAACATACATACAAAAATACAAATCTTTCCTCTTTGTAATATTAGTATAGAAGTATAGATGAAAGCTATGTTCTTCAGGAGCGTTATAGGCTATATAACATTACGGTGTAAGTCTTAGTTAGCCTTAATAAACGGAATAACAATAATAACGAACGCCATCGATTTGCTATAAGCGTGAGCGCTGCAAAAAAAATTAAATGTATGTCAGTCAGTATATTGCATGATAAAAATATTCTATTTTATTAGTTCTTAAAAAAAGTCTGCCACACGCGTATTATCTCTTATAATTAAGTTACAAGACCCTTTATCTCAGGAACGCTTGGAGATATCGAGTTGAAATTCAAGCCATATATCTACGGCCCCATGAGTTCCTGATAAAAAAACATATTTCTATATTTAATGAGAAAAAAGATATGAGCGTTTATATCGCAAAAAACGCATATTTCGACACTATACAGGGAATCAAAATTCAAAAGTACTTCCGGTTGATCTATAATTATGAAATTTGGCAGCAAGCATCTACAGGTAGTACTAGTTCAGGAAAGATTCTGAAAACTCCACATTTGTGGTAAAATCCTAAAAAATAATAGCCTTAAATAACATTAAACGCGTATTTCGACACTATAAAGGGAATCAAAATTAATAGGGTTCTTCTGGTTGATCCAAAATTATGAAATTTGGCAGCTAGCATTTACATGTATTAGATACTAGTTTAGGAAAAAAACTGAAAACTATAAATTTGTGGTTAAATCTTAAAAACTAATGGCCTTAAAAGGAGGGCAATATTTGGTATCAAAGCCGCTAGTTCAAGTGAGGTATCAGACGAAAGGGCTCTGGCTGAACTAATCCTGAATTTCAGAAAAAGCAGAACCTCAATTTTTGTACGGAACCCTCGGTGGGCGAGCCCGACTCGCGCTTGCGCTTTTTATTTGACAAAGATATTGAAACGTCCGAGCGAAAGTTATTTCATCGTCAAGGAAATTTTATGAAGATAAGCTTTGGCTTTTATAGCATGTAATTTGGACGTATACTTTTCGAGAAAATGAAAAATTGAAATAATTCAACTGCTTAAACTTTCCTGACGCAAGCTTAAGTTCTACTAACGCATGGGGCTCTTGCCGCCAATGACATCCTCTCAAGCAGCCACGCAGTTCTTACACTTTCTCAGAATTATGAAGATAAGTTATTCATGATTGAAAGTATGAATCTATTGATAAATACGCAATAAAAATATTATAGGTGGTATGCGGGCGAAGCCGAGAGTGGGCCGCTAGTATTACTATATGTTTAAATATACTGCGAAAATAAACGTAAATTTTAATAATATTTGTTCTTTTGATTGTGCAAATTTTATGCATATTTCGTAGTTTTTAATGCATGTTTGCGTGCACATTATAGCATAATAAGATTTTGATAGTGCATATAATCCGAAGTCTAGTAATAAGCGTTAAATATGTATAATATGTTTAAATATTACTATTACACCATAAAACAGTTGTCTAAAGAGACTGAATTTCTATTGACGTATAACGGAACGCCTAAATCTATAGAGGAGGGAATTTTATATAAGAAAATTAGAAAAAGTAATCGTCAAAATTATTCTATTTTACTTCTTATTAGTTATAAAACTTGCTACATTTATTTATTATATTATTAGTATGATTTAAGTTTGTTATTTTAAAAAATGCCTAATTCAAAAATTTGGTTTTTGGTTTGAAGTAAGTGGATTCTGTAGCACTTTCTTGGCTTTTGTTAGTTTATTTTGGAGTCAATCCTAAGAAATTGCGTAAAATTATTCAAACCTATACACGGCACGCTATATTCTTCTTGTAAGGCTTTAGTTCGAAAAAATACAGCAGTATTATTATTTAATAATACACACGGAATCGACTTATTTGGCAACGCAATATAAATATGACAAAAGAAGAATGAAAGAAAAATGAATGCCGGAGAGTCGTATGTCGGATATGTTGTGTCTGCCCTGAAGGCGATCGAATCCGCAATGACGAGATGCACAGAATAGTAGGTAGAATGCTTGAATATTTATTTGTGTCTGCCTGTGTGCGTGTGTGTGACACACATTGTTTGATTCCTGGGAACTAATTAAGAATATATAAAATAATTTGTTTTGATTATATTAAAGAATCAGTGTTTGTTTTACCTGGCACCGGCTTCAAAATTATAAAAATTCTTTAGTTTTTCATATATTTTTATTGAGGCCTTTGTGACTAAGGGGCACAAGAGTGTGACTGTAACGCAATGGTTGGTTCGATCCCTACTCGATGGAATGAGTTATTATCTCTATATATAATAAGAAACTAAAAATATTTTGTCTGTACACTTAAAAAGAATAATAGAAAGCAAAAATATATTTTTTTTAATTTCTTGTCTGTCTGTCGATATGTATGTCCACATTTTTCTCTGAAAGTACTGAACCGATTTACTTAAAAGTTTCACCAATTACTTTGTTTTAACTCAACTTAACTATTAAAGTTTGGTTCATCAAAATCGGTTCATTAAAAAAAGTTAGTTTGCCTGCGAATGTTATATAGCAATCGCGCTGGTAAGATTTCTGGCTAAAGAATGACATTCGAAACGTCTTGGTTATATATATATATATATATATATATATATATATATATATATATATTTGAAGCACTATTATATATAATATTTTATACAATAAAGTAAACAAAATTGAATTGTTAGTGGAGATTACCTTCATAAATCATAACAGTTAAGTTTAAGTCATATATATATATATATATATATATATATATATATATATATATATATATATATATATATATATATATATATATATATATATATATATATATATATATATATATATATATATATATATATATATATATATATATATATATATATATATATATATATATATATATATATATATATATATATATATATATATATATATATATATATATATATATATATATATATATATATATATATATATATATATATATATATATATATATATATATATATATATATATATATATATATATATATATATATATATATATATATATATATATATATATATATATATATATATATATATATATATATATATATATATATATATATATATATATATATATATATATATATATATATATATATATATATATATATATATATATATATATATATATATATATATATATATATATATATATATATATATANATCATTCCTAACGCTTTTAAACGTTTTGAAACTGTTGACGCATCTACTTGTAACGTTTTCCCGAGCTCTACTAACGTCTGACATGGATCTTCTTCAAGCAATGCCTCCAATTCTGTCTTCAAATTTTGTCAGTGCTCCAGAACGCTCTTTGTCTTCAAGGTCAAAATCATTACTTTTGAAGCGCCTAAACCAGTCTCTGCACGTTGTGTTTGACAAAGCATTGTCTCAACGAGAATTCTGTGTGCTTCTGCTGCAGATTTTTTCTAAATAAAATAGTGCAATAAAATTCCCCGCAAAAACTCGTAAAAAAATAATATTAAATAGAATATTACAGATTAAAGTAATAAAAAAAATCATATTAGAAGTCATTATAGTTGTCAATCAATTCTACTTATTAAATCATTAATCATGTATTTTAAGCGGGCGAAGCCGTGGGCGGGCCGCTAGTTTATTAATAATTTCATTTCTTCGCTCTGGCATCAAGGTAAAAGCCCGACGTTGAGTTTCGCTACTCAACACGCAATGCTTTAAAAAAAATTGGCGGAAAGTGGGAAACGGAGTGTATTATAGCACTAGGTTCCTTCTGGCTACCCTGCTGTATGCAGGATACAGTGTGAAGCTGATTTTAAAACTTATTTAATGATATTTGTTTAACTAAATAAAAATATGTATTATTTTATGCTAAAGTACATTTATTTTTTACTTTTAAGCTTACTATTTGAAGTCAGTTTTTAGGGTTCGTACTTTTTAAGGAAAAAAGGAACCCTTATAAGATCACTTTGTTGTCCGTCCGTCTGTCTGTCTGTCTATCTGTAAAGAGCCTTTATCTCAGCAATGATTGGAGATATCGAATTCAAACCATATACATTAGATCTACGCCCTCATGATTTCCTGAAGAAAAAAAACGTATTTCTATATTTGCTAAAAAAAGAGATGGCCGTTGACATCGCAAAAAGACGCGTATTTCGACGCTATAAAGAGAATCAAAATTAATAGGGTACTTCAGATTGAAATAGAATTATGAAATTTCGCAGCTAGCATCTACAGGTAGTACTAGTTCAGGATAAAATATGAAAACTATATATTTGCGGTTAAATCTTAAAAAATAATAGCCCTAAAAGGGGGCCAAAATTTGATATTAAAGCGCTAGTTGAAGTGAGGTATCAATATGTTAAGCTCAGATCATTATGGACAGTTGGCTTCCTATCACTTTCGTAAAAATATAATTAATAAGAATAAAAAAAATGATTGTATACCGATGACAACTGGTCTTATAGAAAAATTTAGAAGTAATATATTTACCTACTATATGGGAAATTTTTCAATGATATTAAAAGTGAGCTCAATGCTTCTAAAACTGTCAATTCCAAGAATTTCTTGTCATTTAATGATTGGGGACTATGGGAATTCATAAAAGTAGACAAAGGTTATATGAACTTTATAGTGAGAAAACATATAACCATAGTGAATCATTTATTAATTATGTTAGATCTTATTCTAATTTTTTTATAAAATGATAATAATATGTGCCATGGCAAAATCTCTACATATTAAAAATAAAATTAAAAAGACATAGGATATAATAAATTGTGAAACTGGAGAAGCTAAGAATCATAACTTACAATTTAAATTAAAAATTGACAATAGTTTAACCAGCTCAGATCAAGAAGTTGCATGTATATTTGCAAAATTATTTGGTGATATTCCAGTTTCAAGAATCAATACTTAAGGAGAGCGTACACCTCACCTCGCAATTATATTTAATAATTGTATAGGGTATGGTGTGTTTCCTGACCTAATGAAATTTAATAAAATTTTACCTATACTTAAATCGGGTAGTACATCTGATCTCAATAATTTTCGACCCGTTTTTATACTACCCTCGTTTAGTAAGATTTTTGAAAAAAATATTCTAAATCAAATATAACTGCACTTTAATTCACATAATCTCATGCACGATAAACTGGCATGCTCTTGGCATATTTTGTGATTTGTCTAAAGCCTTTGATTGCGTATAGCGCTCAACATTAGTCATGAAGCTACACCACTACGGCATAATAGGACGTGCACTCAATCTTACGACCTCTTATTTAGCTGACAGAGTTCAGAGGATGATGTGAATGGCAAGAAATCTTCAGGTTCAGTAATCAGCATGGGGGTCCCACAAGGATCTATTTTTTTAACCGACTTCAAAAAGGAGGTTATCAATTCTTGATTTGATTTTGTTAAACAAAAAAATTGAAAAAGATTTTATAAATTTGAAGTCGGTGCCAAGTTAAACAAAGTAAAGTTGTTGTAGCATTAGCTTGACACCGACTTCAAAATTATATATATATTTTGAAGTCGGTTTTTCTTTTTGTTAAAAATAAATTTATTAATATATATAAATGATTTGCCGTATCTATTATAGTTGAAAAGAACCATGAGATAATATTGTTTGATGATGACACTTCATTAATTTTCAAAATAAAAAGATGACAAATCGTATATGACGATGTAAACAATGCTCTCTCGAATGTAGTACATTGGTTCAGTGTTAATAACTTAACATTGAATAGTAAAAAAAACTAAATGTATTATTTTTAGAACACCTAACACAAAAGTTTCTAAAGCCGATGTACTCTTGAATGGTGAACCCGTAGACCCTGTCGATTCTACGGTATTTCTCGGTATCACCATAGACTCCAAATTACAACGGGGATCCCATATTGATGGACTGCGAATTGGCTTAGCTCAGCAGCTTTCTCGGTCAAAAAAATTAGATTATTAACTGACGTAGAAACTGCTCGACTTGTTTACTTCAGCTACTTCCAGAGTATTATGTAATATGGGATTTTACTTTGGGATAATGCAGCCGGTATTCAACCATTATTTGTCCTGCAGCAACGAGCTATTCGTGCAATCTATAACTTAGATCTTAAAGACTTAAGGAAATAAAGAAATTAATATATTGACAGTTGCATCTCAATATATTTTTGAAAATGTTATGTATGTTAAAAAACATTAATTATTTTACCAAAATTGGTGAAGTTCTTCTTGATTAACACCAGGAATAGGCTTAATCTTAGTGCACCTGTAACTCGGTTGCATCGAATCCGTAATTCTTTTATAGGACAATGTGTACGCTTTTACAATATGATCCCAGAAAATGTCAGAGAAAATTTCTTATATCATTATTTAAAAAATTGTGAAAAGACGTTTGTGTGTTAAAGGTTACCAAATTAATTGTTTTATAAATGATAACACGTCTTGGGAATGAAAGGCTCACTCCAGTCTGTTTCAAAGGTATCATTGTCACAAATAATTAAATATGCATTTGTATAAAATTGATTTTAAAAAAACAAATACCGCTGAGTTTCTTGCGCCGGTTCTTCTCTTTAGGCATTAACTTTAGTGAAAAGGTGATAAATTATTTGACGTTCAAAAAATTAAGCATATAACTTCTTATTTTGAATAAAATTGTTTGAATTAAATTTTTTTGAATCAGAAGAAATTTCAGAAAAAGCTCGAGACCACAAATTTATGGACGGTCCCTCAGTGGGCGAGCCCGACTTGCACTTGTCCGGTGCTTTTGTTAAAAATTATTTTGTAGGGGTTTTGTCAAACCAAATATTTTATATTTATCCATCCTTTTTTTTATAAGCCGATTTAAATGAAATAACTCTGAATATTAATCCCCCGCACACAACAAGGGAACCTAGTGCATAGACACTCTGTTCCCCACCTTTGCCTCGACAACAGGGCGAAGAAATGGAAATATCAATTTAAGTAAATATTTCTTTCTTCGATTGGAGATCGCCCACAAGTCGCATTTACAGTTACACTTAATTTATCGCAAAATAAATTAGTTACGTTTACTTATCATTTTTTGTTAATTTTTATTATAATAATTATGTTTGTTTTTGTATAATAATACTAAGAATTTCTCTTAATTACTTTTAATTATTTTGTTGGTCCATTTTAATTCACTCAGGTTTATTTCCCTTACTTATGTCTACGTATTATTAATTTTCGGCTTATTTTAATTATTTATGTTTTTATTTTATTACTAATACTATTACAAATAATTTCATAAACATATTAAAGAAATATTCGTAAAGTTCAAGCGAACGAAGCCGCGTTCGCTAGTCAAGATTATAAATAGATAAGTAAATGACACAGAGTGTGCGTAAGCTTTATCACGTCCATATACATCTAAAATCTAAATAGATAATAATGTATTTCAATAAATTGTATAATATAAATTTTCATAATTTGATAACTCCACTCATAGAGTTACCACATATAGAATTACCTGTGAATATCAATCAGCAAAAATGTAAATGCAAATTATAATTGGTTGGAAGTGTTTTAAGTTAATATGTGCTATGCGGCTATTATATTACTGAATATAATATATATAGGGCAACAGATGATCGCTGTCCATAAAAAGAGAATGGAAGGTCGACATACAACTGTGGTAGAAATGGACTTAAGCGGAGTAAGATATGCGTTGTTGTGACGAGGCGGCGGCCCGGCGACAATGGTTCGTTTCGCAATCGCTTGAGTATTGTGTTCGACACAGCTGAGAAGCTGTAATGACTCAATGAATTAATAAATATCCACTTTGCTTTTTTTTTATTAAATGTATTAAGAAATTCGTTAAACTTACTATAAAAATTACAGTTTGCGTTCAAGGGACAGATCTCGTCAATGCCCGAAGCACACTAAAACCTTTGATCCGCCTACTAATACCTCTGATCCGCGCAACGAGCATTCCGCGTCATCTTCTTTTCTTAAAACACTAACGATAATTAAATTAATATTAGGGCGAAGACCTTAACGAAATAAATGTGCAACAATTCATGAACAGTTCTTGTGTTGTTACCAATTATTTTGCGAAATTTGCAATAAACAATTATTAAACACGAAAATATTGTAGGCAAATGCTAGGAATGACTGAGACAGCCTCCTTTTACCCTCCCCGTGAGCATCTTCACGAACAACCAACTGGAAAACAAATACTGCGGGTAAGCCAATAAAACGAAGTGGTCACGAGTTAATCACGTAAAGGCATACAAACGCACTTATCAAGGATGAAACTAAAGCAGTGTTTACGTCATCCGCGCTACCTGCCGCGCTACGTGTCGCATATCACGGGATCAAAGAGCCTTACCCCACGAAACGTATTATTCAAACACAGTACAGAATGAGCTGTCTCTATTACATAACACTAATATAAATACATATGATTTACATATTTAATAAAGTATTTACATTATTCATTAAAAAAGTTTTCGAATTGTGCAATGTAATATTCTTTATTACCTCATATCTCCAGAACCGCTGAACGGATTTACATAATTGAGGTATCGTTAAATTCGTCTTAGAATGCAATAATATGGGTATCAAATTCAAGAGCTCAATACGAGGATTTCAAAAAGGTATATCATGATTATCATTATCATAATGAATAGGAAGATACTGAACTGAACGAGCTAACATGCGAGTATACTAATTGAATCAGTGGTGATAATTATATATATATATATATATATATATATATATATATATATGTGTGTGTGTGTGTGTGTGTGTGTGTGTGTGTGTGTGTGTGTGTGTGTGTATATATATCAGTATCTTCCTATAGAGTACGAGTGTAAAATCTTTGCCTTGCAGAAAACGAATGTTTATGACACATGTACCCTTGGCCTCAAAAGTATATTAAAAGTATATTGTATTGTATTTAGTTAGCAATTCATTGTTTATGGATCTCAGAATAGCGCCCAGACTCTAGAAAATATGACGTATTTCAAGATTCCTAAAAATCGTAAAAAATGTGTATTACCTAATCTTGTAAAACATTTTCCAGAACATGACATGCCTCTGGAATGACGTAATCGCCTTCAGGCTATTTTTAACTCTTTACCTTCAAAATAAACGTGAAGTTTATTTATTATCTATAAACAAATAAACCTAAATAAAACAAAATTAAACAGCACAAAATAACACAAATCTTACAAATTGGCTAAATTAGCAACAAACATAACTTTCTTCTTTGTAGCATAAACAGCAAAGCATTATCCAATATCAGAATGTGGTATATGATTTGAACATCTTGGTCATACTGCGGCGACAAGGCAATTTCAGCAAGTATAAGCCCATTAGGTAACCGCAAGGGAGAATTTCTTTCGCTCTCACCACTCGCCACTTAACCGCTGCTATCAATTTATATTAAAGCATGGAAATGCCGGAAAAACTGATGTTCCGTAAAGCAGATGTCGCAGTGCGCTCAACCGCCCCCAGTCTGCGTCACGTCCGCTCAATGAAGCCTCCCGACGGTGGAGCCGGGTCAAGGCCGAGCGTCACTGTTACTCGAATATAAGTTTAGAACTAAACTTGAGAGGCCTTCGTGGCGCAGGGGAACAAGTTTGCGACTGTTGTGGGTTCGTTTGGCACTCGGACGAATGAAATATTTAATATTTTCATTTTCTTGTTCTGTTCGGCGGAAAATGGAGAACATATTAACACTGGGTTCCCGGATTCCTTCTGTCTTAGCTAAGTGCGTGAAATATAGCGTGAAACTAAAAAAAAACTTAACTTGCAAGCCAGTATTGTTATTCTTACAAGAAACCGATGTAGTTTCGAGGGTACATTACCTTTACGATTATTTGATTTACATTTTTGCAATAATAATTAACACAAGCAAGCAGACTCACACAATGACAAAGCGCACGTATTGCACTTACACTATTTACACTTTTTACGTCAACAGATTAATAAATTACTGACATAAAGGTCTACACGTCCTACTAATGTTGTACTAATGTTGTAAATGTGAAAATTTGTGAAGATGGATGTTTGTTCCACTTTCACGCACAAAACTACCGAACGGACTCAGATAACTTTACAGTAATATAATTTATACATCACAATGACACATAGGCTACAATTTATGTAAGGATTTTATTTTCAACTAAAATATATCAATAAGTTTAAGCGGGCGAAGCCGCGTTCAGGTTGTTAGTATAAAATAAATCACATGAACCCACTACCAGTCGATTTTACAGTCACACCTTGTGCCCCTGCGCCACGACTGGCCTCAAATTTTAATTTTTATCTTAAAATAAATAAATGTACTTTGATCAAATTTATTTTCTTAAAAAATTAAGAGTTACAAAAAAGTTATCATTTCTCTATGAGGATATAAATAAATAATTATAAAGGTCAGTTATTTAATAATTACACCATTCGTACATGACGAATGTTCCAATAAAAAATAAATAAAAACAATTAAACCGATTTTACCTCTTCCGCACCGGCTCGCGACTTCGCTCCTTAAATCGGTTAAGCCGTTTCTGAGATAAACGTCGACAAACAGAAAAACCAACAAACAGATAAAATTTTAAAATATCATTGTTTCTGGTTCTAATATTTTGTTAGATGCCCCTAATAATACATTTTCTAATGAAAATCGAAAATGCCATCCTATGGTTTTAATAATTTTCACTTTAGAAATCGTGATACATTATTTATTAAAACAGGATCGTAATTCCCTGTAAACAAACAAATAATTCACAAATTTAAGCGGGCGAAGCCGCGAGCTGGTCGCTAGTTAAGTATAAGTATATGAGATGAGATTATGTTCAATTAACATCTATTAAGCATGAATAAGAGTAAAAGTATAAATAAGAAGCTAATTCATGTAAAAAGTATCATAAACTAAACCTTAATACGAGAAATAATGAGAAAGATTTTTAAAGGAACCTATATACTTTTTTATAAAATGCTAACCACTTAATAAATAAATAAATTATAATAAATAGCTGACGTTGAAAACGCTGAAGGTGTTTTCCTCGTGCTCAAGGTCCTCAAACTCCAAAACAAACTTTTTTCTATTAGTTATAATACAAATGGCATACTAATGTTCTACGTCAATATTCTTTTTTATTTTTGTCAAATCCGCATGGAGGTGACACACGCCACGTTGATATTCGAAGCTTCTATAAAAATGGGAAAATTTGCTTTTTTATTTATTATGTTAATACAATTAATTTTGTTTTTAAGAAGAGAACACCCGGAGGAAAAGCGTAAAGGGAGACGACGTGATGTTCATTTATTGACTACTAATCATTTGGCTCGTTTGATAAAAAAGAACAAAATAGTCTTCCTGTTAACTATAAATCAGTCGTTGTTGTGTAAAAGATGTCGCACGTGTATTTAATCAGTATCTACAATCAAACTTACGGGGCGCTGCGAGCGAGCAGGCGACTCACCTGTAACAATACACAAGCGCGTTAATATACATACTCGTATATCACATACACCACTACAACACCACTACAACATCACTACAACATCATTACAGTCATACGACAACTCAACACGTTCATACACTTTCCCATTTTACACTTGAAAATGTAATGTTGTGTTCTGCAAAATTATATTACTTCAACATTAAAATTGTATCATGATAAAGTAAAACAAAAATATTTTAATTAAAGGTATAATATATAAATTAAGAAAAGTATATTATCGCTTCGTCCACATAAAGCAGTTAGCTGTAAGAACAAATTATCGTCGACATCATCGATAGCACTAATATATCCATCTACCTAGATATTTTTTTTGAGCTCCCGTTGTATCTCACATTTAGCAGGATAGGCAGAAGGAACCTGAGTAAAAGCTAGTATTTTTAATGAATGAATGTCAGTAATACATAGGAGTGGTAGCTATCATCCGATCAGGGATAATATACACTGAAAAAGCATTTTGATATTTGTAAGTTCGCAGGCAGACGTGGCAAGGTCAGCGCTCAGCGGTAATAGTCCCTCCATTGCTGCATCAGCTGTTTATTTCACTTCTGTCATGTTATTACCTTCTTGTATCGTTTTTACTGTATCATATTGACACCGTACATATTTAGAGAGTTGGTCTTTTCAGTTTACTTAATCTTCGTAAATCATAAGAATGAAAGCACACAGAATTGAGAAATGCACGAGAGCACTCGCTGGTAGCTGGTAAGCAAGGAGCACCTCGTAATTAGACGCGCAGCCACTAGAGTCAAGTGGAGGCAATCAATGTGGCCAATTCTTAACACGTGCGCCCCGACACGTTAAAAATAATAGCCTAGCATATTGTCTTCTACTATTTAATTTATTTGCAATACCATTTGTTTATAACTTTGTCGAATGTAGAGTAATTACTATTTTACAAAATATTTATTATAATAATTTTAATATAAAATATAAAATGTAAATATTGCAAAATAAATGTTATGTGGAAATAACATTAAACTAAAACGTTTCTACTAAATAATTTTGATAACTTATAAATACTTATTGAAGGAGGAAAGATTGATTGTTGCATTATAAAGTTACAACATAAAAATATCATATCGGAGGTATTTTCAATTGTAAGTGAAAATAAATATTTCGACTGTGAGACAATACGTACTTAGTCTACGTGCTAGTGCCACCTCGAGATGGTGATAAACAATTAATGTATACGAAAAATATTTAATTACCTTATCTAAATTTCTCCATTTATTTTTGCCCTTGTAAAAATTTACTTGATTTCTAAATATTTCGTGAATTTTGAGGAATTTATGTATAATAATTTATAAAATTTTAAAACCAACGCTAGGAGCGTTAATACCTAAATAGAGTTATAACATAACAAATATTTTTATTTTATGGTTTTCACTTATTTTTATTGTAGATTGTATATTGTTGATTTAACTAGTAATTTGTTCTCTTCTGACGTCCTAAGTTAATCCGTCCCTTATATGATGTCCTTCCCTCGCAAATTTCCCCGTCCCCTAAATTTTCCATTTTTATTAATGTTTGTATTTATGTATTTTTTTAAGCCAATATATTAAATACATATAATAACATAAAGTTATAAGCTAACATCTTTGTAAATATTATGTTTATATTTATATATTTCACAAAAAATACCCCAAACTGGCACTGTCCCAAAACATTAAGCATTTTTATTTTATTATATTGGTCATGTGGAATGACCAATATAATAAAATACAGATGGTATATGGTTTAAGTAAATGTTTTAAACGTCTAATTCAATTAAATTAAAAAGTATCATAAAAAGCAGAGAACTATCTTTATATTTAAAAGAAAGCAAATTACAAGGCACAGATTTCGACCGTCCCATAATGATCTCGCCGATTTCAAACACGTCTTACTTGTAATACATTCTTCTTATAATATGTTTTAATGATTGAATATAACCTCCGTTATTCCTACAAGTGTTTTTTCAGTTCTTATTATAAATTTAGAGTTATTTTAAGTAATATCACTATTTTAATTCTGTTCTACGAAAACCATAGTACCAGAAAATCCTGTTTAGTTATGAATTTAATAAGTTACACAAGTAAAACGTACTAATTCGTATTTTTTCTATCTTCCTGACGTCATTATGATCGTAACTGTGCCAACTGAAACAAAAGTGTCTGAGTCTTCAGTATAGATAGTAACAAAGTTTTAAAGATAAACAAACTCGTTTTCTTGTCTTTATCATATAACAATTAAATTATAATTTTACCTATATTCGATTACTAGAGCTAAAAACAAGAAAATTTTATTAAATATTAGTTATTATTAATTTTAAAAGATTCTTGGGATGAAAACGTCACGTTCTGTACGTTACGTGACATATTACTATAACAAAACTGGTGTAGGTTATTCGCGGCGTTCATCGCATTTTTACCTTTTTTGTATTAAAACTTTAAAATGTACCGAATTTCTTCGTCACATACATTTATTTTGCTTGCTTGAAAAACAATTGAAAAATGTCGGGAACTAGTTTTTTTTTTATTTATTGCTTCTTCAGAATGTCACATTTAATGGTATTAAAATCAGCCAGTTACATTCAGTACAGCCAAAGAGGTTTGATACTACTAACTACTAGTAATAATATATTCAAAATACGATAATACTTTTGCCACGACCTATTACAATATGTGGTGGTTATCAGAACGTAAATAGTGGTATATTTGATATATTTGGGAAGTATGTTAAGTGGAGATGGAAGATAGAAAATTAAAAAACCGAACAAGAGCAAGTCAGGCTCGCCCACCGAGGGTTTCGTACAAAAATTAGAGGTCTCAAGCTTTTTCTGAAATTTAAGCTTAGCTTGGGCAGAGCTCTTTCATTTGATATCTTACTTCGACTAGCGGGTTTAATATAAAATTTTGCCCCCCAAAGCCTAAGGCTATTATGTTTTAGGATTTAACCACAAAAGTAGTTCTCAGATTTTTCTTGAACTAACCTACATGCCTACAACCTGTAGATGCTAGTTGCCAAAAGCCAAAAGTACCCTATTAATTTTGATTATCTTTATAGTGTTGAAAGACGCGTTATTTGCGATATAAACGGCCGTATCTTCTTTTTTTAAATCAGCTTCACGCTGTATCCTGCACACAGCAGGGTAGGCAGAGGGAACCTAGTGTTAAGACACTCCGTTCCCCACTTTCTGCCGATTTCTGGAGGCATTGCGTGTTGAGTGGCNTTACAGTCACACCTCGTGCCACTGCGCCACCACTGGCCTCTTTTATATTTTTGGCACTTTTTTTAAGCAAATAAAGCAATACGTTTTTTTCAGTAAATCATGAGGCCGTAGATCCGAGTATATGGTTTTAATTTCAACTCGATATCTCCAAGCGTTCCTGAGATAAAGGCTCTTAACAGACAAGACAGACAGACGGACATCAAAGTGATCTTATAAATTCGTCTTAGTTCCTCTTTTCCTTAAAAGGTACAAAACCCTAAAAATGGATGTGGCAAAAAAGGCATATTGCCTCCGGTAACAGAGTTAACAGTGCCTAAACTGCAATGATGACTGTTAAACGTCAGCATAGCTATACGGATCGCCGTATTCAATGCAATACTGGTACCAACGCTGTTGTACGACGGCACAACGTAGATATTACAGAATAAGAATGAGAGAAAGGTAAATGCTGTTAAGATGCAATCTCTTCGTACAATATACGGAGTCAGTTTTACTGACTGAATCCGCAACAATGAGATACATAGAATGGCAGTTAATAGCAAAGATTACGATGAAAATGAGGAAGAACGTGTTTAGGTGTTCAACCGTACCCAAACCAGGCACGTTGAGAAACTGAATGACGAAAAATTGAGAAAAGAAAAACGATTGGTAAGAGTGGCAAGAGGGAGAGAAGTCGGTTCACCTTCGAAAACACAGTATCGATAATACCGGATGAAGATTAAGTAAACAGCATGAGGACTCCCTGGAGTGCAGTAAACAGCATGAGGACTGCATGTATGAGGAGGTTGGTGACAGTGAACAAATCAAAAGAGGTAAAAAATAAAACATTTAATTCGTTGTGATTTCGCTTAAATTATTTCTTTTCATCACGAAATTTTCATAATAGTCACTGTCTCACATTTTGAAATATAAAAAAAAATTAAATATCTATTTAGCATTTTATAGTAACTATTTTAAGGTTATATTTTATTATTGCCAAGAATTGCTCACGTTGCTTCTTTTTACAATTTTTATAGTAGGAGAGTCCACGACGCTAACTCGGAATTTAGTCGAGCGTCATAAAGAATTATTGGGTTACGAAGCTTAGATGATAAAAAGAAAAAAATGTCATGTAATATATACCTTTTGATTGGTGGGAGGAAGCGGCTATAGATTTTCAAAAATGTAAAAAAACTGTTATATGGACATACTCGAGCGCGTCAGATATTGATATTGTCCATGTCCTACGAATTCTTGAAAATGTAAGCATGTTAATCTAATTGTTTCCAATTGGAGGTGGTCGTACGTAAGGGTTAAAAATAAAAAAATATATATATCGAGCGCGTCAGATTTTTTAAGGGGATATTAAGTGAACCTGAAAAAAAAACTCTTATTTAATAATCTGACGATTTGGCTGTAACGTAAACTCGCAGCCATTGTTAGAATGTGCAAAAAAAAAATTGCGAAATAATTTCTTGTTCGTCACTTCTTAGACAAGTAGCACTAGAAAAATTGTATATATACAGGGTGGAAGAGACAGCGCTCCTTTTACGGAAACAGATATAGAGCAAAATATTCCAAATCCATACCTAAAGAAATTAATCAAGATAACTCAACATTAGCATTTTTTTTTTCATTTCACGATGTTTATCCATGTATTTCGTGTGACGCAGTTACGCAAAGATAACGTAAACGCATACTACTACAAAAATACTACTAAATGTTAAGCAACTTTGAACTTTGCCGCCAATATCTACGACTCAAAAGAGGTTCTTTGATAGGTTTATGTCGCACACATAACATTGCGTCGTTCTAACGACAATTATATTATTTATTTTGTTTGAAAAAATCACTTTTTGTTTGAAAAAATTACTTTTTAGAGAAAAACATTTTTTTTAATTGTATTCGGCTTTTATGGAGTAGTTAAAACTATGGTTTCATTTAAAGTGGTGCTGACACTTCCACCCATGGCAAGTTGTACGCATCGTAATTTCGGATACTCAAGGAGAAATATTGTGTGATCAGCTGCCATGGCAACAAAAACTAAAATGGGGACGGAGTAAAGAGAGTAACAGATAGAGGAAAGAGTGAAAAAGGAATAGACACACGGAAAGAGGAATATATTCTTGTTGCTGCATTAAACTTTGTCGATGAATTTTTATTAATCCGGCTTGTGGAATTCGTCAAATTATATATTTTTAGTAATCCTTGAATTATTCCCCTCAAAATAAAAATTAGCCACGCTCAAGAATGTCGAAATAATGTTTTTTTTTACAACTTTGTAGCCCTTCCCCCTCTTTACGTAACTTTCAATTTGTCAGATTAATGGAATATACATGATTTATCATGTAACTAACTCCCTCTACCTTAATCTGACGCGCTCGGAAATTTCAGATGATATTTTTTTTTTACTAATCTGATCCTTTATCCTAGACGGGCGGCCATATATATTTGGCTCATATTTGGTGGAAGTACTTAGCCGAGTATAAGGAATGCCCCAGTAGAATTATCTGCCGCGCTTTAGCAAATCCCAAAATCTCCGCTTGGACTCTATAATTAGTAATGAAAACTTTTCTAGTGCTACTTGTCCAAGAAGTGACGAACAAGAAATTATTATGCTAATTATTTAATGGTGTGATAAAATTCTGCTACTTTTTAATTATTTTGGGAAAGAATTTAAGCACATCTGTGTGACAGTAAGATTTGATTTTGTTTTAATATCTGTTTTCTTTTTTTATTTCTGATAGATATTCACATAGTGTGTGACGCAAAGGAATACACTTAATGTTGAAAGAAAATCTTGAAATATTTCTTATATATAAATATAATTTGAATAGTACATTTAAGTAGTTAATAACTCTCTAATATCACAGTAAGCAAAAACAGTTTTATGTTGAAATTGGCTTTAAGTAGTACGCAGAGTGATTAGATATGTCTTCTCTAAGTACAACAACGGGGTAAAGTAAACACTATGGTCTCCGAATATATAAATACTGTGGAAATAACCCAAAAGTGTGCGCTGCACAGTGTGTGTTTGTGTGCGTCCCCATACACTTAGACAACACAATAGTAGGTATATCAAGACAATAGAACGGGTTGGTGAGTGGCGCGCGACGCTGCGCGTGACGTCATGCAGGTGGGAGCACCGATAACGCGCGATAACGCGATAACGCCAAGTTACTGCTCTACGCTCCTTGCCTGCACTCCGTCCTCAAGCAACTTGTCGTACCGAATATTTCTTATTTCTCTGTTACCTACATATTTAGTAGAGTACACAGTCGACCGATAAAAGTAGGCATCGCAATTATTATTACTTCCTACTACGTATCGAGAATGCAATTCAAAGTCGCAATAAATATTATAGTAAAATTACCATCACCATCACGGTCGTATAAATATGTTACTCATAGAGTGATGATAGCACCGCACCTGCAGAAGCAAGAGACGGTGTCGTCGATGTCGAGCGGCAGCACGAGCGCGGGCGGCGAGGGCGGCACGCTGCGGTACTTGACGTGCAGCACGTGGCGGGCCGCGCGCGCGCCGCTGCGCCGCAGGATGCCCGCGGGCCAGCGGCGCGGGCTGGCGTCGTCCGCCATGCTGAGCAGTGCGCGCGGTAGGGGCGCTCGCGGGGGCGCGCCGCGGGCGACTGACGCGGCGGACGGCGAGCGCGCGCCGGCGCCGCCCGCGCTCTGACATCACGCCTTATCAGCGCGCTCCACCACCACCACCACCAACCACCACCCGGCCACCAGGCACACTGTCCCAATACAGCCACCATAGAAGCCCCTCGCTTCTATGTCAACAATGATTAATGGTTCTCATTGGATTTTTAAACATTGAAGGTCATTTGATTGATTGAGTAAACACTAAGTAAATATTGTCAACTTCAATATACTTCATAAGCGGCTAGCAATATAATTAGTAAGCTTTAAATAATTTGTGTCAGATGTTTATGTTACAAAGAAAAACAAATTAAACGTGTTCCTTAAAATTGATTAAATGTACATAATTAAACTAAAAAAGGGTAAAGATATATGTTGGCTTAAATGATGTACGGCATATGATTGTAGTGGATATATATATTTCACTTTCAACTTTGTAGTCATAAATATAACATTATATATATTATACAATAACATTTATTACAATAAAAATAAGTATATATTTTATATATTATATATTAATATTTCTTTTTTTAATTATTTTTTAATAAACTACCATTGATATACAAAAAAATTTTATATTAAGTTATAATTTTTTATTTTATGTTAAGACAATGTAATAAACAATGCTTTAAACAATTTAAAAGCAAAAAACAAATAAATAATCAACAAATAAATCTTGCCCCAACAGAAAACACTTATAGAAAATTTTCAGAGAAATATATAAGTATATGATAGATTTAGGCCATTGCTCCCTACCTAGATATTAATTTACTAGATAATTTTACACAGGATTCCACTGATGACTTTGACACAATTTTACTTGGTGTAGCTAAAAAGAATTCTTTGTTACTCCAATAGTGTAATGTTCCTCACTAAAGTCTCCAGTTTAATATTTAATACAATCATTTTAGTTATCGTAATTCGTAGTAACTTACCCCATGAACCAGTCGACGGTGTCACGCAGGTATTCCGGGAGTCGCTCCAGCTTGACGGATTCCTTTTAAGCTCACTATTCAACAAAAACAGAATAGCACGGCTATCGCCTCTGCATCGATCGCAATTTAGCCACACGAAATCACTGACTGTCCCATCACCTTCACTAATTTTAAAATATGAATTAGAAGATAACTGTTAACTTAAAATCTTGGTAACTAGAGCGTATCAATCACTGAAATAAATTTTTATTGTAGCAGCTGAGACAAACTCGCCATGTTGCGCAACTTTGGCTTAAAATATAAATAACGACAAACTGTTTTTACATTATTTTAATAAAACGTTATATAGACGAGCTTCAGGGCAATTTTCCCAAAACAATATGTTAAAATATAAACATAACTTTTAAATAATTCTCCGGAAAATCTCAATATCTTAATTCTTAGATCAGATCAGACTGAAATATGTTGGTAAACCTGAGAGCACATATTATTTTTCGGCTGGCAACAATGGCAGCTGTTTGTCAAAAATAAAATATTAAACTTATAAAACTTAGATATAAAAAATTTAAACAATAAAAAGAATTATGTATTATTTTTAAGTAATGAAAATTAGCAACAAGTAAATAATAGTACCATTCTTTAAGATTTATTCAAATAAATATTTTGTTATCTTTTCGCCTTTGCACTTCTTTGAAAAATTAAAACCAAAATACTTTTTTATTCTGTAAATATATTTTATAATGTGTTCTACGTTTACGGCTATTAACAATTCATAATACAACAACTACTACTGACTATTAATTAATTATTATAGATTTTTGCTCGTTAACTATTACTATGAATTTTCTTCTTTTTTGTCACCATCAATACTCAGTCCGAAGAATCCGAAACAAAAGGCAATTTAAGTATGCATTATGAGATTTTAATGAAGTTGCATGCATTCAAAATTAAATAAAAAAAACTGTCAACTTAAGACAATTTTAGTATTTCCAAATAAAGTGACTTTCATGATGTTTGAGAATGAAAACTTAAATTTATTTATCACCCTAGTATTTTCTTAGAGTATTATAAGTTTTTAAAAATGTTACTTATATTTGGTAATATAGAATTATAACTAAAGTGTGCTGTGTCCCTACTAGCGGCGCATCCCTATAATCAATGTCATGTCGCATATGGGAATGGTATGTTTACTGTCATTCGTCAAAATTGTCTATTAATTTCGTGTTCAGAGCGGCTCGGAGGTTATTAGAAAAAATCAAAGAGTTCAACATGTTTCGTCTACCGTTTGGGGAGCGCGTCGACCCGCTGGAGGAGAAGCGTCAAGCGAGGGAAAATACCATCCAGAGTCTTGTAACCTTTTGTGTTCTTTGCGCCGCTATCAGAATTGGTAATATATTTTCGTACTTTCGAAACTTGCTTTTACTACATGCCTTATATTTAAGGCTTGACGATTTTGTGCCGCATCCTTAAGGATTATATTATAGAATTAATTAATAATCAGTCACAATAGTTGCAGATCTTTCGCTTTCAATTGATGCATGTAAAATGACAAGACTAGAGTTTATACATGATTATTTACTATTTAATTGATGTGTAATAAAACATGCCAATTTTTTTTTCAGCTCCAGTAATCCTTGAGCATAGTGGATTTTCGTAAATTCAGGATAACTAATCTTGCATCAATCAATGCTAATATGAAATTCTGTAAAAACTTAATATTATTTAGTTTATAAGCCCCATGGAGCATGTAGTACTATAAAAGAATAAATTCTTCATATAATTATATAAATAAAATTATAAACCTTAAACCTTTTCTTATTTAGGTTCTCATTCCCATTCCTAAGTTGATACCTAATAACAGCAGAAGTATTAACAGAAAAATAAACTAGTTGTCTATGTAGTCACATTATGGACAGTAATTTTATGTGATAACATCATAAGAAAACATTGATGGAAAATTGCAATTTTTTAGTAATATTATTTTGTATAATACTCATAATAAAATTTATTTGCTCTCAGCTTCTTGTTGTATCCTACATATTTCAGGGTACAGAGGGAACCTAGTGCTAAGACACTCCGTTGCCCACTTTCTGCAAAATTCTGGAGGCATTGCTTGTTGAGTGGCAGAACTCAATGTTCCACTTTCCCTCGACACCAGATTAAAATATAAATTTAAACACAAAATATTCCATTTCCTTGAGTGAAAATTGAACCCTCAACCAGTCATGTTATAGTCACACTTTGTGCTCCTGTGCCACAATAATGAATTATTGCACTTGTTAATTCAAATACTTTTTTACTTTCATAATACAGATTTATTGTGCCTCTCTACCAGTACCAGGTGATAAAAATAATATTAATAACTACAGATCTGTAGGGGCATTGCACATTCCTTAATATTGTTCATAAACAACATTTGTAAACACACTACATCAGCGCCCTAAATTTATTCGCTACAAATACAATAGTGTAATTAGTTTCCGCTATTGTTTTGTAGCGTATAAATAACCAAATGAAATATGTAATAAAAGAGTTCAATATCAAATCTCGTATCACTAACATCGTCGCGCTGCCGTAGCCCACATTGCTGACCCGTACGTGATGTACCCCGACGGGGGTACCCTGCCAACTTCAGCCTAAAGTAATCTACGAGTCAGTGCAATGGCTCTTTTTAAGCTATTCTTGCACTGATTGAAAGCTTCCCTAGTTTCGTCGTTCCGCTCGATTGTGCGATTGTCTTTCTTTGAAGTTCGGCCACACATATTTATTTAGCACAGCGGTATTTATTTAGCGGCGCTTGATATGTAGCTGCGTGCGAGATGCTTGTACGATAAAAATTAAGTATCCCTAGGAATCGTTTTAAGTCACGATTTTTTTTCGGTAGGGGATACTCGTCAATTGCCTTTACTCTACCTGGTAATGGACGATGAACCTTCATACCAGGTCAGAAATAATGACTTGTCAACATTATTCTTGTTGTTCTATTTCAGTTTTACTAGCTATTGCTAAAGTTATAGAAAGCTACTTTTGATTTTGGCAGCATTGTGAGTATTTACTTAGTGCTGCTATTAGATTTTAAAGTAAAACTACTAATTAGTAATTTTTTAAAAAATATTTTCTTTAAAGATTTACATAATGTTTTTGTGATATATTTATTTAATATTTAATAAATAACTTTCTTTATAAAGTTTCATGTATGCAAGGTACCATGATAAAATGTAACTCCGAAAAGAATAGAAGTTAATCTTAAATTATAATGAAATAATGAAAACAAAACATTGCAGTGTAATTTAGTTATATAAAGTTTTCAATTGAAATCAGAAACCGTCATGTAACCGGTATTTAAAGCGCAGTATAGTCCGACATAACCGTTATTGCATATGGGAAGCACGCGCGGTAGAATTGCGCAGAACGCGTATTTTGATATCTACACATAGACGCCCTCTCACGCCGCACCGACTCCCCGCTAGGGCTCGCGGGGAATCGGTGCGGCGTGTGGCGGGGCGGTCACACCACTACGGTACAGTCGAGCGCAACGCTGTCAGTTCATTACTATGAAATATGAATATATTATCATATGATAGCGTCATATATACAAAATGGCCCAGTAAAGCATATTTATCTAGTAATATTATAATAATTAGTGTGTTAAATTAAGCAACATGCAAAATCAAGTTATGGATAAGTAAATTTAAAAAATTGAATAAAGTACTGAATTGTAATTATTATAATGGGGCCACATCGAAGTCTTCATCAATCCAAATCCAATAAAAAAATAAAATTTAAAAATAATAAAAATACATGCAAAAAAATTGTGAAAAATAAATATTTAAATAAATTATTATTTTATTTAAATAAATAAAATATTAAATATACAAGCAAAAATTAAAAGGAATGGCTTCCAGCTACAGTGTTAATTTACAAAAATAATTAGCAATAAAATGAAAATAAAATCAATCAATCGAGGTCTTAATAAATTAATTAAGTTAATAAATGATATTTTCATCAATTCAATCAAAAAAATCAAATAAAGAAATATTTATAACCGTTTTATTTAAAACATTTATAAAAAAGCAAGCAATCAAAACGGTAAAAGGCATTTTTGTTTACAATTAATTATATTTTTGTTTGAACCATATATATATGAGCTCGATTGTACTTATAAAGATGTGTGGGTACGAATTTTCTGTAAGGACGTAGCGGTCACACTGACGCAAAGTACCACGATATGGCAAAGGGATACCAGACTTTAATTTTTTGTG
>JAAIXJ010000596.1:56074-117469 GCA_013403705.1 Heliconius hermathena
TCGGGGCATGAGTACGACTTGAACTTGCCCGAAAATGTTGATTATTTTATAGATTATATAAAAATGTCTAAAAACGTGCTTTCTATGTATATTCTGTATACCAATTATATATTTAACTAATAATATATGTTACTAATTTAAAAACTGTACAGGAGCTAATATAAGTTATTTTACAAATAATATTGTGAGTACTTATCCAAATCAATTAATTAATAATTAAGGCTGTTTGTAATATTTATATTTCTTAAATGAATAATCATGTAATTCAAGCGGGCAAAGCCGCGAGCAGGCCGCTAGTAATTAAATAAAACTTGTAAAAAACATTGTTTTAATTCAAATGTTATTTGCCAAATGGGAACATATAGAACAAGACTGGTGAAAAGTTTTGTTTTTGCACTCAAATTTAAACAGGAACAGATATCTCCAAATGCCAAGCAGATAATGAGAGTGAACCTTGCTGAAGTGCTAAGTCACGGTCAAGGTTTGTTTTAATTGCCTAACCTGTAAATATGTCTGTGGGTTTTTATTTAAAAGCGTTGGCAATAAATGCAAACTTTGTTCTTATAATTTTCAGAAAATCAGAAATTGTTAAAAAAAAATATAGATATATTAAAAAATAAGTAATAGTATATTAATGTTAGATTTAATTTGACCAACACTATTATGTTCACAATACTTACTTTATAATTTTTATCATTATCTCTATTATATCTATCATTATCATCAAAAAATCAACAATACAACACAACACTTAATTAAAATATTTATTTAATTAAAATAGAATAGTAAACAGCAATGATTTTGTTCATTCTTTATTTATAGTCTAGGTCAAATTTCAACAATGTGCAACTGCCTACAATGTTATAAGTTAATAAATATATAAATTATGATTATTTTACAGATTACAATCTATTTAACTTATATAAATTTTATTTATTGTTTCTAACATAAAAGGGCAAGTTTGCCTTGTTAGTTGTAGTTGTATAGTCTTTATCACTATTTTATTTGATACACGAGATTACTATATTTGTATAGATATAATTATAATAAATGTTTATAAGCAATAAAAAAGTATAAAGTGTTTATTCGTTTTATTTCTGCATTTGTTTTGTATTATTATTATACCAGAAATGATTCACTCCTTCAAAATCATCTGAGGCGGTAAATTTTAAATATAGGTTTTGGTGGGCACACGATAGATGGCAGCAGTGTTGTGTTGTGTTGTCCCCAATTTTATTGTATGAAGTGAACATTCTTCACGCACATGCCCCTAAGGAAGTCGACCGGGCCTGGTAATGGTGGCTGTCAAAAACGCGTCAAGAGTACCAAATATCACAATTCTAACGAATTCTACAACAATTTTTAGTTAACGCAACCGTCAACTAGCGGGCGGTAGTGGACTTAGCAGTTCATTACTTTCAAGAGTATGAAATGACGTTTATTGGGGATTAATCATTGGATATTGGCGTCAAGAGTAGGGCCCCAGACTGGTGCTAACGCGTTTGTTTCTGCACTCCCACTCAGTCGGTGTAATCGAGTAAAGGCGATGGTTGCTACTCTCAAAAGCCATGGAGAGCATCATCGATAGCCAGCTTTTGGTTTATCTAGGAGGATCACCGACTGATTAATGACTGTCAATATGGCTTCCGCCATGGTCGCTCAACCGGTGATCTTTTGGTTTACCTTACCCACCGCTGGGCTGCGGCTATTGATAGCAAGGGAAAGGGCCTGGCAGTTAGTTTGGACATGGCGAAGGCCTTTGATCGAGTATGGCATGGGGCGCTCCTTACTTAACTTCCATCGTATGCGCTTCCCGAGTATTTTTTGCAAGGGGATCGCCAGCTTGCTCACTGGGCGCAGCATCAAGGTCGCTGTCGACGGTTTTTGCTCCAAACATATGCACGTGAACGCTGGCGTTCCTCAAGGCTGCGTTCGCTCCCCTACGTTGTTTCTTCTGCATATTAATAGTACATTGTAGCATTCATTGCTATGTAGATGATAGCACAGTAGATGCTGTTTATTCTGGCCGCGCAAATCTTTCTCGGGAAAACGCTGCATCCCTCGAAAATGTCTCCTCATGGGGTGAAAGGAACTAAGTTCAATTTAACCCCCTGAAGACAAATTTGCGCGTTAATCACTAAAAAAACCCATTTATCGTATTGTCAGTCTTTCAAAACCCTTACAGCCGCGACCAGTATCAGTGTATTGTGACTTAATGTTTCGAGTGACTGTCAGTATCACGATCATCTGGAAAACAAAGCCAAGTTGGCCTCGAAGAAACTGGGGGTCATTAATAGAGCGAGACGGTACTTCACGCCAAAACCCCGATTGGCCCTATATAGGGCCCAGGTTTGGCCTCATATGGAGTACTGTTCTCATATCTAGGCTGGTACACCCCAGTATTAGCATGAATCCTTTGATCGCATACAACGCAGACCCATTCGAAATTTCTAACCGCACAGTACCGTCATAAGCTAATATATCATCCACACCTCCTGGATATGTGGCAATCCACTACTGTGCGGTTACGTAGGAACTTCAGAAAGCGACCTGAACCTTTGGGTATATGTGTTCTGTGGACCCGACTGCCAGTCTGCCCGGTAAACCAGTCGTGTCATTGCCCTTTCGCTTGGTCTCAGTCACACAAATATTACCAAATCTCTGTCATCCATCACATCTAATAATTTATTAATCTTTTCTTCCATCCCTCGTCTTACATTCCATTGAAGTTTCAAATCGATTTAAGTTTGCGCGAGTATTTGATCAATTTGAATTTGCATTGTGAAGTATTGTAGATGTTGTAACTTAAATATTTCATTTCCTCGAGTGGGAATGGAACCCGTATACAGAGTGACATACCCGTATACAGAGCGCGCCGGGTCCGGTCGGTAGTCGGGGAAGTAAATGAAAACGCAGTGGCATATAATAAATTACACTGAACTTTATTTCTCATTCGGAATACATACTGACAATGTAACTTATATTACTTTCATCACTTCACAACTTTTTATTACAAATCACTCAATCAACATACATTTCTTATGTTTGAGGAAACATTTTTTTGTAGTTTTCTATAATATTTCGTTAAAAAATTCTAAAATCCGATAATACAATGAAATTTAAGCATTCTTACAGTTTACCACTACATTCATTTAGTATTGAAAATAAACGATCATGATAATAATAATTAAAAATTGATTTAAGTTCTCGATAGGTATATTTTTACAATTTCAACTAAAATACGCTCATTGGTGGGGGCGAGGGGGGAGGGGGGGGGGGGCGAAGTGCAATCATACGTTCGAACGAACACTATACATTGTATACATTTGTAAAAGTATCAAAATCGAGTAAAAGGCCTACAAAAAATTATCTCGAGATACTAACATTCGTTTACGTAGTATAACCTAAAAGTTGACCTATTTAGCGAGGGAGCCGCCTCGCGCCGTTTACGTCCCGCCACTTCCCGGGTCGTCACGTCGCGCGACGGGTCCCACGCCAAAGACCCAGGGTAGTAGGTATTTAAACTATTTGGCTTAATTATATTTATATGAGATGAGCGTAAATAAAAGCGGTGCAGTGTCGGGGGCGGCGCGCTAGTCCTCCGCCTCCTCGTCCTCAGACTCCTGCTGCTGCAGCCACGTCAGCCAAGTGTTCACCTGGAACAACGCCTCGCCCTTGCCGGGGTACGCGTCCGTCACGTCCTCGCGCCAGCGCAGGAACGCCTCCTCCTCGCACACCTCCAGGTTGTACAGGTACATGAACCAGCGTAGCAGCATGCCCTTGGGGTAACGGTGACGGTGCGCGTGCAGCTGCACGGCGTACACCGCCGCCAGCTGCAGCTCCGCGCGGCCCTCTAGCAGCGCCGTCAGCAGCGGCGCGTAGGCCTCCGCCAGCGTCTTTTCGCGTTCCAGTGCCGCCTTGTCGGGCGTGCCCGTTGCGCCCGCCGCCGCCGTCACGTGCTCGGCCACGAGCGCCACGAGCGCGGACACGAAGGCGCCGTTGTGGCGCACGGCGGGCTCCACGTTGGCCTTGATCCAGCGGTACAGCGCGGGCGGCGCCGGCTCGGCGGCCAGCTGGCGCGCCAGCGCGGCCTGCACGCGCAGCTGCGGCACCAGCGCGCCCAGCCCGCGAGCCTCCAGCGCGTCCAGCGCGCGCGCCGCGCTACCCTCGCGTTCCGACACGTACGCGCACAGATTGAGCTTGCTGTCGGCGCACAGGGCCTGCAGGCGCTCGGCGCCCACGGCCGCGGCCAGCGCCTGCAGCACCTCGAGCAGCAGCGGGTGGTGCTGACCGCCCTCGCACCAGGCGCCCACCTCGGACAGCGAGACCAGCTTGTGGCGCACGGCGTGCGCGAGCAGCGCGGGCAGGCACGCGTGCGGGTGGTGCGCCAGCAGCAGCGCCCGCAGCGCCTCGCCGAGCGGCGCGCGCTTGACGGCGCGCACGACGGCGCAGGCGGCGGCGGCGGTGGTGGCGGCGCTGGTGGTGGTGGCGTCGGCGGCCAGCGCATGTTCCAGCACGGCCACGATGACGCGGCGCAGCAGCTTGTCGGGCAGTTGCAGGTCGCGAAGGCGGCGCAGGGGCTCGGGCACGTCGGCGGGGTCGCTGAGGTCGCTGGGGTCGCCGGGGTCGCTGGGGTCATCGAGGTCACCGGCGGCCGCTAGCGCGGTCACCGCCTCGATGGCGAGGCGGCAGGCCTCTTCCTTGTTTAGACCCTGCAAATATTTATGATTTTTCTAATAAAATTTTACAGGTTTACAATACAATTGTTTTAATTGTTTTAAATTTAATTATTTTAAATTTAATTATAGCATTTAAATAGTAAACAATGTTTATTATCTTAAATTTTGTTTAACTAAGCTCTGATTTTAAACGAGATTTACTTCATTTGTTAACGCTAAAGATTCTTAGACTGATTATTATTATTTTTTATTTAATAACTTGTCTTTACAGACATTTGGTCCTTACCCTTTTTCTCTTATTATATTTTTTATTATATATTTTTTTTCTAACATTTTAAACTTTCAATATTTACTTAAACAATATTATAGACTCTGTCTACGTCACACAGAGTGTTTTTATCTTGACCACTTTATTTGAAAGCAGTTTTAACTACTCTATAAAAGCCTAATACAATTAAAATGAGAGATTTTGCCAAAAATGAATATTTTGTGGATGCTGTATATATCTGTGTTCATCATTCATATACACATTGATGTCTCAATAAGTGATGTATATCTGGCACACAAGTGGTGCACACTAAGAAGTGAGCTATAGTAAATGTAAGTGGTGACCTTATCTTTCTTGGGCTTGTCCTTCTTGTCGGGCGCGGGCTTGATGGTGATGGCGGGCTCCTTGAGCAGCGGCGGCGCGCTGGTGAAGGCGGGCGCCAGCACGGCCTGCGAGGCCAGCGGCGGCGCCGGCTGCTGCGGCCGCGACAGGCGGTTGGCCGTGAACAGCAGCGAGTTGGGCGCCGGCCGCATCTGCACCTCCTGCAGGCCCGTGACGGGCACGCGCGCCTTGCTGCGCCCCACGGCCTCCTTGGCGTGCTGGTGCGCGTGCTGGTGGCCGTGCTTGTAGTGCGAGCGCGGGAAGAAGCCGGGCGCCGAGCGCTGGCGGAAGGCGTCGCGCAGGCCGTTGCCGAACAGCTTGTCGGAGGGCGGCACGAGCGCGGCGGGCTGCAGCGCCAGGCCGGCCAGCACGTCGTCGAGCGGGCGCGCGCGCAGGCCGCCGCGGAACAGCGCGCTGGGCTCGCGCTCGCGGCGCGGCTCGTCGTCGGCGCGCAGCTGGTGGATGGGCACGGGCCCCTCGGCGCTCACGGCCGTGCGCGGCACCCAGCCGCCGCGCCGCAGCTCGGCCACGTCGCGCAGCATGAAGCGGATGCGCGGCGCCAGCTCGCGCGACGCCGACAGCGTGTCGATGCGCGCGAAGTACTGCTCCATGAGGCCGCGGCCGCGCTCCGAGTCCAGCACGCGCCCGCACGTGCGCACCAGCTGCGCCAGGCACTCCAGGTCCTCGTGGTGCTCGGCGGCGGCGCGGCGCGCTAGCAGGTTCTGTATGCAGCGGTGCAGGATGGACTCGGCCAGGATCTCCAGCTTGCCGAGCTCGCCTATGAACTTGATGTTGCCCAGCATCTTACACTTGGCCAGGTGCCGTTTTTCTTCTTCTTCCGGAGTGAGCACTTTATCTTCGAACGCCGCGAACGCCTGATTTGTATAAGAAGTTTTTAAAATTACCACAATCTTTATTATTATTATTATCAGCTTCACGCTGTATCCCGCACACAGCAGGGTAGGCAGAGGGAACCTAGTGTTAAGACACTCCGTTCCCCACTTTCTGCCGAATTCTGGAGGCATTGCGTGTTGAGTGGCAGAACTCAACGCCGCGCTTAACCTCGACACCAGAGCGAAGAAATGGAAATATAAATTTAAGTAAATATTTCATCTCCTCGAGTGGGGATCGAACCCACAACCAGTCGGTTTTACAGTCACACCTAGTGCCACTGCGCTACGACTGACCTCAGTCTTTATATTAATAAAGTTATAAAGTAAATATACTGTTTTGTCATATCACAAAAGGTTAAACATTCATATTGTATACAACCAAATATATTGAACTTGTGGTTCCATAATGAAAAACGACAATTAAATTATTCATAAATTATTATTTTTTTTTTGATAAAAATTATCAAGACGTGGAAGTAGGGACGGGCGGGAAATTATTGCACACACTATGTAAAAATGTTTACTTTAAGTTTAATTACAGACTAATAAAAACTTTACGAATTACTTTTTCTAAAAATCGTTAGTGATCTTCAGAAGCCTTTATTTCTATGACAATTTTCTTAATATTTTTGTATGAATGGTGACACCTGCGACTAAAGAATTAGCAAGGCACGGTAATGGAAGTGCAAGAATATTATTCATATCTATCTATACTAATAAAAGCGGAAGAGTTTGTTTGTTTGTTTGCTTAAACGCTAAGATCTCTGGATCTACTGGTCGGATTTACTTTGTTTTTGTTTTGTATGAAAGCTGCATTCTTGAGAAGTGCTATAGGCTATATAACATCACATAACACATATATACTATAATAATATATTAAAATACTTTCTAATTTGACATGCAATTTATTCCGCCATGTTAATAACAACCGACCGTTGCTAAGCAACTGTTTGTAAAGTTTATTTGTTGTTTTAAGAAAACGTCACCCAAAATCAGCTTGCTTAACGCATACACGGCGTGCGCCGTCTCCACCTTATGAGATACATAAAAACAATGTTTAAAAAAAATATTGTTCTTTAAATAAAGTTTGAAAATGTCCGCGATGGCATATGTTTATCTCTGAAGATTGAGCAAAAGTAACCATTTTAATTAATTTACGTTTAATTTATTGGGTTTTTGTTAATGTATTTTTTATATTTTGATATTCATCCTTATGAACATAAATATAATAGTCACTTTTAACATCTTATCTAGATTGAAATGATAGTTTACTGTATAGCATACTAATAAATAATTAAAGAGATGTCACTGATCCGAAATGACCTAGCCTACGAGAGGCATAGTATGACCGACGCGAACGGGCAGATGACTTTGATGGTTTTATAAATTTTCATACATTTTCGAACTATTGTTAATTTTTATGTAATTATTTGCTGTTTATAATTAATTCAAACTACACTTTGGTTCTCTTCTTCTTTTCTCGGTGTGGTGTAAAGTTTGGTCCTGCGCGACATTGCCCGCTCGCTCGCATAAAACTTACGATCGAAAGTTATTTCATCATCAAGGAAATTTAATAAAGATATTTTTTCGGCTTTTATCTATACTAATATAATAAAGTGGAAGAGTTTGTTTGTTTGTTTTTGTGTTTGTTGGTTTAAACGCTAAGATCTCTGGATCTACTGGTCCGATTTACTTATTATTGGTTTTGTTTGAAAGCTACGTTTTTCAGAAGTGCTATGGGCTTTATAATATTATGGTGTACGTGTTAGTTAGCCTTAAATAACGAAATAACAATAATAATGTACACCATCGAATTACTTTAAGCGCGTGCGCTGCAAATATAGTAAAATATATGTCAGTACTTTGTATGGAAGAAATGTTCTATTTTATTAGTTCTAAAAAAAAGCCCGTGATACGGTATATCTATCTCTTAGAAATAAGGCACAATAAGAAATTTTGTGACAAAAAAATAATTGAAAATTGCAAGGTGATATTTCAACGTTTTTTATTTGATAAAGATGTTGAAACTTACGAGCGAAAGTTATTCCATCGTCAAGGAATTTTTATGAAGAAATGTATTGTCTTTTATGGCATGTAATTTGAACGTATACTTTTTGAGAAAATGTAAATTTTAAATAATTCAACGCTCCGTTAACGGCCGCAAGCATAGACACGAGTCCAGAGGGGGCGCCCTTACCGCCGATTTCGTCCTCGCTAACAGCCATGTTAGTGCTTGCACTTTCTCAAAATTATTGAATGTATACATTATATTAATTATTTAATTTATAATGATTATCTTACGGAAAATACAGGATAATAAAACAATTATAAGTGGTATGCGAGCGAAGTCGCGAATGGGCCGCTAGACTATGTATAAGATTATAATAAAAGCGCACGAGCGCGCGTGATCACCTGAGCGCGGTTTTCGAACTCGGTGCGACACTTGTTGAGCAGCAGCAGCTTGAAGGTGCAGGGCTGCCCTGGCGGCTCGAAGTTGGGCGCCTCCTCGCTGAGCCGCTTGCACAGCTGCGCGTACATGGACGAGTACTTGGGCTCGTCCAGCGCCTTCTCGAAGATCAGCAGGATGACTCCCTTCAGCACCTTGTCCGAGTCCAGCTCCAGTCCGAGGAGGTCATCGCTCAGCTTTTGGAACTTCTCCGGAGTGAGTTTGTTGAGTATGCCGCGCACCTGCACATTGCGCGACTGAGTTAGCGTCTTGTGGGTGTGGGTATAGGTGTGGGGGTGTGGGGGTGTGGGGGTGTGGGAGTGCGGGGTGCGGTGACGTACCTTCCTGTGTATGATATCGTGCTTGGCGTCGCCGTCGGGCACCTCGTGGTGCCGCAGCGAGGATGGCGGGACCCAGCGCCGCCTCGGGGGGACCGGAGTCCGCCCCGCGGCGCGCAGCACGGGCCCCGGCTGCCGCGCGCTGTCCGTCTTGCGGCCGGTGTCGCCCCGCTGTAACCGCGCACTGCCCGCGCTCTGCTCTGCCCGCGCTCCGGTCGCGCTCGAGGATCGCCTCCGCTAACACTCTGCAACAGACGTCTTATCCTGTAGCGGTTGTTGTATTCCATACAATGTGACATTGGCTAAGTGAATTGTGCTAAACTGGCACGCACAAAATGCTATATATGAACAAATCAATCAAATTGCTTTCATTTTCACGCTGTATCCCTCACATAGCAGGGTACCACTTTTGAATTCGAATTGTCGAATTTTTGGAGACGTAGCGGAAGTTGAGTAGCGGAGTCTTAAGTAGCGGAACTCAGCTTCGCGCTTTTGCTTGGACACCAGAGCGAAGAAATGGAAATATACATTTAAATAAATATATCATGTTGTGTATGTTAAGAAAAACATTAATGATTTTACCAAAATTGGTGATGTTCATAATATAGAAATAGGCTTAATCTTAGTGCACCTGTAACTCGGTTGCATCGAATCCATAATTTTTTTATGGGACAATGTGTACACTTTTACAATAGGATCCCAGAAAATTATTTGAGTTTATTTGAATTTGATTTCCTCGAGTGAGGATCGAACCCACAACTGTGTGCCCCTGAGCCACGACTGGCCTCTTTGTATACTTTTTGAAGTGTTAAAAGTGCTATGATCCAGATATTCGGAAGGATATTTTGGTGAAAAATCTGTATAAACTCCTTCGAGTGTGTTTTCTATAGAATATTGTATTTGTAACTTTCTTTCTTGATTTACGAAGTGAACGTGACAAGTTTTGAACGTGTTAATTTCTATTTGTTTTCTTATTTTTTTATAGTGACCTGTGTTCTAGTGGGGTCACTAGTGGGGTCACCAGTGGGGCCAGTTTCGCCGGATACCAATTAACTTTTAGATACAGAAACTGCTCATAACTTTTATCCGTTTGACCACCAAACATGCTGATCTTAATAGTTGACGGAAAAATGCCATTTTTGCTTTTCGTTACTACTAAGTAAATTATTTTAACGTCAATTCTAAATATTGTTCAAATATTAAAACTTTTTATCTAAAGTAATTCAAGCAATAGTAATAACAAGTATTCTTGAAAATATACAATAAATATTTTTTTATATTTTCAAGTAACTATATATAGTTCATAATTCATAAATTTGATTTGTAATATTTTTCAATTCCAAATATGTTTGTAGAAACGAAACGCATGTGACTTTGTCTTTTGCGTTTATTTTCATTTTAATATTTTGTCTTAGACACTACTTAGTTATTAACCTGGCGTTGGTCGCTACCGGGTAAAAAATACCAGGGAGGTAATAAAACATACGATTATACATCTTTTGTTCTACATAATTTAGAGACTTGCCGCTTTAGGTACCTTTCTCCATAGAGACAAGAGACGCGCTCCCCATGCGGCTAGCTTACTATTTATTTATAGTTTATCCAAGTAACCAGGACAACCAAAAAATAATAATATCCACGTGTTTAGCATAGGAAACACCGGGTTAAATTAAATAATTCAAAGTAATTAGAGCATAGGTAAATTATTCGATGCCTATGACGTCGCGAATTACGTTTCAAATATTCGTGACTTAGTGTCAAATCGTGTCTATTAATTTTTGTTCACGTTATATTTTTGAAACTATAAATTATGGCTTGTCGGGCAGATAAGGGGCCTCCTGTGAGGGTCACGTGAGGGTTGAAAAGGAGGGAGGGGAGTATTGGGGATGGCGGTGTTCAGTATATCACAAGGGGAAGGGGGTGTAGTAAGATATCACGTGTATTTATTTTGCTAATCTGCGATCCAAGGACGATGAATATATGTACATTAAAGAAGTTCACGTACTAGTCCAAATGTTTTTCACATGATTACAATATTCCTTTTATTATTTCAAAAACCACCCGCAACCATTCGTCTATACATTTTTATGTTTCTTAATTTAAAATTAAATTACATAATATTATACTTATACCTGTATTTTATTAAAGATGATATTCAAAAAACCAACATAATCGACAATATGTATTATAAAATTCAGTATCCTATACATTACCTCGGCAATGTATAGAATACCTAAAACGTGATGTATAAAATATTTTTCATAGCCTAGCTATTCTATAAAATACCCAACTGATAATGTATGTATAAGACGAGAGCATTGAAGGGAGGGACGTACTTCCTTGCATTTCATGCAGATTTTTATTGATACTTACATAGTCACTAACGCCACCGCAGCTACTGATTTAGCAGATTGTAGGGCTGGTTAGTTTAAGTTTCTAATCCAACCGAATTTGCATTAAAAAAAACCATTTATCAAATATAAACGTTGTTTCGGAGGGAGCTAAACATGCTAATGTATGAACAGAACTAACTAGTAAAATAATGTAGTTTCCTTACTCGTGTTACTGTACGAGTCTCTAACAAATACAACAATACATACAATATATGACTTTTATTAATTAATTAATTGTTAAATGTACTATCCGATTGATGTTCTAGTTTGTAAAAGAAACAAGGCAACCTATTACGTAGGGGTTTATCAAACGGTGATCGATGACACGCCATATTGTTTTGATATTTATGCGCGTATAAGTAATAAATAATCTTAATCTCGTCCTCACATCGGTTATATGAATAAAATTGTTTACATGTAAGATGGAGATTAAATTATTTAGCGCACTTGCGACCACTACCGCTACCACTACCCCTACCACTACGCCGACAGTCACAGAACAACAACTATACTCGATTCATTATGGCATGAGACAAAATGTAAACAAAAAAAATCTGTTTCTCAAACTTTATTGTATTTTTTTTATTTGTATTTAATTTATTTAACGTGGAGTTTTCTATATACAGCATTATTGCTTGTTGTACTTGAATGTTATATGTAAAATATCTTAGTATAAAATAAGAATAGCAAAAAAATAAAATGAAAATGTACAAGTTTTACTAAAAGTTACTTAACTATTAGGATAATAAAATTTAATATATCTATTATATTATTCAATTATTTATCAGAAATCGGAGGATTCTGAGGAACTGTCACCAATATTAATGACGAAACGGTCCACCATTATCTATTAAATGAACATTTTTTTTTCATCTTTTGCTCTTCTTTTATCACATGGTCAATTCAGCTTTGCCAAGCTTCTACTGTTGTTTTTTTAGCGCATCGGCTAGTAACAATTTCATTTTATGTAGCTTAAAGTTTTTATAAGTTACTTGGTCCAGGTTTACTCATGTTCTAAAGTACGAGTATATAAATATCAAAATAACAAAAACAATACAAAATATAACAAAAACAGAACAGCCAGGAAATAATTTTAAACTTAACAAAACTTTTAAATTTCTAACTTAAAAAAAAACAACAAAAATAAAAATAACAACAGATTCATGAAAATTCAATGAAAATAACTGAAAATGACAGATATAATCTGACGGATGACAAAATGTTCTAATATTAATAATATTAGAACAATAATATATATTAATTACGAGACATAATTTATTTTTATAGTACTAAAATGTGTCTGAAGTTTGAGAAGAAGTTGACTTTTAGGTGTTTTTACATGTACATGACATATTTAAAAAATATTATTGAAAACAAAAAAAACCGGGTGCATACCAACATTTTTAAATTTTTAGTTAAAATATTCCTGGCTTTAAATATGAAAACAATCTTTATTTTTTATTATTGTTCTTTTTACTTACTACGTTTTCGTTTCTTTTAACTTAATTACTTCTTTTTATTTACTATATATAACAGTGCACAATTTTATAAAATTTGAAAATATAAATATTTAAATTATATTACGAAAATAATTGGATATTTTAGGATAGAAAAAAATGTGAATTTTGTAAAAAAAAATCTCCCCGCTTTACTGGTATTCTATTTCAATTATAAGATATAATAATATTATAATAATTTTTATGGCTATTTACAGTGTTATTAGCGAATTAATACTTAAAATATATATTTTTTAATTAATATAATAACTCCATTAAACCTGTCATGTAAAAGAACCTTTTTTTGACATGTTCACCTTTTATCTCATGCCATCGTGAATCGAGTATATCTGTTTGTAAACTATTTTAATAAAGTTGCCTTAGTAAAGAATTAATATTTGCAATAGAGTTCATTAAACTCAACTCGGGTCGATACACCTCGCAGGACATATCTCCTCTACACGGCCATCCGCTCAGTTTCAAATATTTGTTAAAAAGTAATTCTGTATGTCTGTTTGTCTGTGATGTAATCGCGCCCAAACCGCTGATCTGATTATGATAAATTTTCATATACATAGAGATACTTGAGGGTCTTGGGATTAACATAGGCTACTTTTCTATAAAAAATATTGACAATTATGTCAGTTTTCGATCTATAGCTGCTAATGTTTATGTGGTTATTTGTTCTTTGTTATTAATTCATATTTTTGTTTGGTTCTCTTCGATTATTCGAGTAGATTCGTTAGATTGTTTTATTTCTTGGTTAGTTTATTTATTTTGTTTTGTTTTATTCTGGTATTTATAATACCGTGTTGTAATATTTCGTGTTACTTTTAATTTTGATACTTTTAAATTTTTATTTTAGGTTTATAATATTGATAACACAACTGGTTTTGTTTAGTTTCTTTTTCAGTAATTACTATTTATTCCAATAATTATTAATAATTTCCTTTGGTTACGTTTATTTATTATTTTTTGTTCATTTTAATAGTAGGTATATTTTGTAATATTATATTAATAATTTACATTAATTATTTTTACTTATTTTGTTTGTTCATTTCATTTACGCAGGATTTGTTATTAAATTTTATTAATTATTAATTTTATTTCTCTTACTTATGTCTACTTATTATTCTTTTTTGGGTTATTTTATAATAATTATTAAGGTTTATATTTTTTTACAAATTTTATTGTAAATTTATTTTTTAAATATATTAAATAAATATTCTTATAGTATAAGCGAGCGAAGCCGCGCGGGTCGACTAGTATGTAATATAAAATGAAGTAGCTAATGCAGGTAGTAGGTAGTGAACATAGACCTCTTCGTAGTATAAGGTCGGGCACTTCGTCGTCGACAGCTGGCAGCCGACGGTCGTCGCGGGGTACTTCAAAATGTGATCGAACTCGTCGGTCGCCGCCGAATTAATGCGATAAGTCGAAGGGTGGCAGAAGCCGCTCGATAGTGCGGGGTCGACGCTCCCAGCGCTTCTCAGGAGCCCCACGACCGCGAGCCCTCGCGGCGTCGTCCCTATGCGCGGCGCGCGCACTCCAACGTCGGAGCAGAAAGAAATTAGAAGATATAATCGACAGTACTGTCAATACAGTGAATAATTGTAGATAGAGTACGATTGTATACTCGTATTTAGTAAGACCGTAGTCCGAGGGGTGCAGGTGCGGCGTGGTGCGGTGTCAGTGACCGGGTGCATCCCCCAGGTGCGAGCTGACCGCGCGCTCCACGCGGCTCGCGCGCCTCCAGGGCGGTCGTCGACCCGGCGCCCCTCCGCCCGCGCCGCCCCCGCCCCCGCCTTCATCTCGCACGACACGACAATGATTTTTGGTGATTGCGAATATGTCCCTGTACTAAATACGGAACTAAAAAAAAATTACAATCGCCAATAAAGCGGACTGTTTTATAAAATTACTGGAGTCTATCAAAATTTTATTATTATTATTTTTAATTTATATTTCATCGTTTAGTATGTGTTTGTGGATAGGTCGATAGTTAACGATCGAAATTTAATAAAAGAAATAATCAATAGCGAAGTTATAGTTATGTTTACATGTAGGGGAGAGGAGAACGACTACCAAGGGATAAATATAAAAGGGTGCGGGGGCTGCGGCGACACACAGTGTGGGAAATACTTTATCTTGTATATACTGATGAAGCGTGACCTCTCCGCGTGTGGAAGTAACGTTGTTTAGCGCTGGCGGACACCTATTATGTATAGAAGGAACTACTTAGCAAGTGCCGTGAAGGACTAAGGAAATCTTTGAGTGTAATAAAAACATTTTTTTATTATAATGTAATTATTTAGTATCTTTAAATATAAATAGCTCCAACTGATTTGAGATCTGGCGTCTGTGAGAGTGTAGGTCCGTAGGGGTGTAGCAATAATAGGGGATGTTCAAAGATGGGCAACAAAATGTTGCTACTAACAATCTACGCGAACAAAGTTAAATAGCTTAAGAAAGTTTTCGTGTCTAAATTTGATAGTTAGCGAGTTAAAATCTTTGTTACAATGATGAAATATTTAGATATATTCGTGAAGCGGAACGTAAAGCGCTTGTTTTAACGCGAAATGAAACAACTCGATCGCAATGAGTGCATATACAGCATAAATACAGCACTAGAAGAAATTTCAAACGTGTGTAATTTTCCTCATTTATGTTACACATCCAAGTGAGTGTGACATTGCGGGCGAGGTCGTTAGCCGCACGTACCTAACCTAGCCAAGGTCAAGACCTACGTCGTCGCGCCGAACTCGCAGCGACATCGCCCGCTCCGTTCGTGGCCTAATAATGTATGTTTGATCCCTGACAATCGTATAGCAATAAAAGCGCAATAGGCGAGGGACCCGGGACCGGGTTCGGGGGACGGGGCCCGGGGGACGGCGCGACCCACTTGCAGGCGCCCGCTCCGCTACCAGTGACCCAGATGCGCTGCACGCGGCCGCCCCCGCTGCCGCTGCCGCCCGTGCGGCGCGACCCCGCGGCCTCCCTGACCTACTAACCAGACTTGCCAACTCAATATGCATTCTACACACCCCTACATGTAACTATTCATCAATGCAAGCAACATATTGCTCTATAAACCCAAATTCAAACCTTGTCCTTGTCCTAGCGCAGCAGTGTCTCGCAGAGATGCTGGCAACATCTTTATCTATATGTATACATACTACATATCATTTTTATTATCATTTAACAATGAAATAGGATGTGATACAAAATAAGTTGTCTGCAATATTCATTTGAATTAATATTTTGTTTACTTATAAATTGTATTTGATGAAATTTTAAAAATTTAAGAAAAAAGAATTGCACATAAGTGTAACACGTCCAAATGTGCTATGAAATAAACCCAGAATTGCTAAAATAGACATGTTAGAATTGTCCCATGACTAAATTTAATATTGTGCTGTTCATAATTGTATGTCATCTATAACATATGAATATTTAATATGCATGTATTCTTATTTAATAATTAATTAATTATTTTAAACTTTAAAATAATTTATAACTTTATATGTATCAATTGATTTATAAAACTGTACACACCTAAAAATCTTAAGGAAAATTAGATATGAAAAAAATTATCACACAAAAAATGTACACATTAATAATTTAACAACACTAGCTGAGTTGAGTGCCTCAAAAATATTACGATGTAAAAGGATAATATAACAACATTTAGTAGTTTTTTTAGTAATTAACCTAAATGTTAAGCAAAGATTTATAACAAATACTTAACATGGACAAAAGCTTAATATCAACTGTCATAATTGTATTTGGGGACGATCTTACAAATGATTACTCAGTGACAGGAGATGTGTGTAAAAAACGTACCCCAAGTGTTCCCTTGGAGCATCTAACGCTAGTCGCTACTGCTCGTTAAACACCACTTCCCTGGCTCGACCATTGTAGGAGGTTAGAATGCGTTTTGGCCCATTACATTACCATCTGTCATGATGCTTCATCCACACCGTGATATAGACGCGGTGCCCACAATGAACAATACAAAAGATTCATACAGATTCTAGAATAACAGGAACTTGTAAAATGGCTCACAAAGGTGACGCATCGACACGATCCGATCGAATATTCTTGGCGGATCCTGACCGTGCCGCGGCAAGGCCGCCCGTACTTCATGTTATTTAGCATCATAGAAAGCTCGAAGGCCCCTAAAAGCACTATAATATATAAAATTCACAAACTTACGAGGCGATGAAAGTCAATCGTGGAAAGCACACGCACCGCAACGCGACAAGCGAGCTCTTTTGAACGCACACAACTGCCAAAAATTGTGACTTTACACTTTGTTGTATACACATGCAAACAGCGTACACACACACACACACACGCAAACTGACAGTGAAAGTTCTGTGCCTACCATAAGCAATTATTATACGTTCTACCAGAGAGAAACTATTATTTAACAGATAAGAATTATATTTAACTACTGTTACTTGGCAGTTCTCCAAAACGCACAAATTTCAATTTCCTTGTGATTACTCATTAATAGTAAATAATTTTAATAAGATGAATATCATATTAAATACTTAACTAAATAATAAACAAGTCGTCTAGACAAGTTTAATGATTTAGTATCTACAAAAATATATATTAAGGAAAAACCTTCAAAAAATTTAATATTTGACGTGGAGATTTGGTGTGTTCTTAGCTAATTTCTTTCAAAAATATTCGTAATTAAACTATATTAATTTTATTTGCTATTCTTAATGAAATAAGTACATACTTAAAGGTTTTAATTATAAAACGTGCTTATAATTTAGGTGTAGCTACACAAAAATCGATCGCAAAAAAAGTTTATAAAAATAGGGTCATTGATCGAGCGAGCTTTTGTTTTAAATATTGTCACGAAAATACATTATCTAACGTAGTGTTTATTTTGGCTTATAATAATGTTAGCATGCAGAGCTTTAATTTTCGACGGTCCAACTGCCGCCACGGGTGCTTTAACAATTTATAAATAAGTCTTAAATTCGTTTCTCCTAATTTTAGCACATGAATCGTCATTGATATCTTTATTTACTACTTATAGATTAAAAATGTTTCGGCAATCGTTAATATATACTTATATTGACATTTTGAACAAATCTGTAACCAGCAAATTTCATGTACTTTGAATGAGTTTTTCATAAAATTCCAACGTGTTTTATGTAAAAACATCATTGGTTGCGACGTCATTGCTAGTAAAATAGTAAAAGATGGCAATGACGCTGGAAGAAAAGTAGCTGAAGACAATGATTATTAGCTTTTAGAGTAGACGAATGGGTCTGATTTCAGGCTGTAGTCCTGAATCTTAGACATATTTCTAATAGTACTAGTACTCACTGATGGGTCGTGTGAAGAATTTTTAATGTTTAAACCAGCTATGACTAAAAATTTACGTAATACCTAAATTTTGTTCATTAATTTTTCTCGGATTTTATTCTTTTGAATCTTCTTGCTATATCACTTCCATGGCATTTAGTTTCGGTGTAATGGAAACGTTATAAATAATATTCCTGTTTTTAGCATATAGAACAGTACAAAAATAAGCTACTTCAACTTAAATTTTATATTTAGAGTTAATAAAATATATCTAAAATTTAACGATTTCTATTAATATTCTTTAGTTGTTTTTATTTATTTTTTTCATTATTCTTTATTTTTTACATCTCACTTTATTCCTAGCGGGGTAGTCAGAGAAAACGGAGCGCCAACAGCCCTACTCTCTGTATGTTTTACTTTATCAATTGTTACCACTCGTCAATCTCTTTATAAATGCCATGTTTTTTCGTGACCTATGTATATATCTTTTCTCCCGAGCAAGGGTTTGGGATTTATAAGACCCGATATTATGGTTAGGTTTATCTGTTTTTTACCCAGACGCAGCTGACTTCGAAGCATGTCCATTCTTGACATCGGAAATTCTCCCAATACCGATGCTTCCCCTTTTTTAAACAATGTATTTTAAATCTCAGTTACTATCTAGTTTTTATAGGTCTACACACTGCAGAGTTAAATTACGTTTCACTGGTCTTAAGAATTGGATTTACTTTCTTGTTAGACTTAAATATAGTTTTAATGGAAGGTTTTCTCTTAAAATGCTCTTAAAATGTTGCAATTCTGTCTGTTTCAAAAGTTGTTTTACATATGATAGAAGTCCCGGTTGTCTTTCTACTGAGGGTCTTCTGATAACGCTGGAGGGGAGTAGGCATCTTGCTCTGATGAAAGGCATTCTTCACCCATCAAAGCTCGTCCCCTAGGTGTACAGCGTCGCAGAATTGGTAGGCTCTTTGAAATAAAGATTTGCCAATGGTAGATAAACGTGGGTAAGATTCACTATTGAAGTATGTGAGTATGGTTTCTTTGTTAGCTAACTTAAGATCTTTCAGCCCACAAACAAAGTGGTAAGAGTCCATGGCATGTTGAGTTTATACCTCGGCGTACAGTCAGTTTAGTCTTATTGTGTATTTTCGGCAACCCATACAATTTTGGATATTTTACATAACTAGTTACGAGGGATTTAATGTTGCATATCTTACGTTTCTTTCATTCTTCTTTTGCAACACCTACGTTTCGCTGCCGTATATCAGCGTCGTTCGTCAGCATTGCACAGTGTTACTAAACGTGCAACTATTCTGTTATTTCACGGTCTCACCAATGCATCTAAGGCACCGCTAATTTTGTTATCGGCAGCAATAAGCTTATGCGTCTTTTCTTAAATTCTTTTAAATGCAAGAATAGGCTCTGGTCCTTCTTTCCTTGGAAAGGAAATTTTCCCTCGCACTTTGTGTCATACTTTACAACAAGGGAAGCGATTAAAGTATTGTACCGAGGTAGTCTCCCAAAATATCTTATACTCCTGTCAAACATTTTAAAAAAAATTCTTGGTTCAGAACCTCCTGCGACCTGCTCACTGCTGTTAAATGTGTGGCAAATTAATAAACAACCTTTGGAATTACTAAAATTGCTTGTTAACATTTTATTACTTTCTTTCTCAGAACTTTCACGCTTCATCTTTATCGGTACTTTCGTTTGGTGCCTTTGTAGCATATCCTTTTTCTTTTTTAAAAAGATTTATCTGAGGCCTTATGATCCTAACGAGCTTTTTTTCTCAACAGTGTCTTTCACTTTATCATCACATTTATCGTGCTTTTTACTAAAACCTCGTTATCATTTACCACATATTTCTGTCGCTGCTTTTCTTATATAATTGTCTTTCGTGTTAATGTCTAATATTTTGGAAGTACTTATTCCTCTTTGATCGATGGATCTTAAAACTTCCAGCTTCTTATGCGATAATTCGACTCCACGTTTGGACTCCAAAATGAAACAGACTCCTTATTATAGCAAGGATTACATATCAGTCTAAGCACTCGTACTGTCGTGTCGCACTCGTGTGTCCACACTTTAAATATACTGATCCGCTAGGAGTAAGTCATTCATACTTTTCACGGTAAGAATATAATAGAACGTGCAAATGGATTGATGATGAAGGAATAGCGAAAAAGATTAATGAAAAAAAAGTGAGCGGTAATAAAGGTAGACCTTCGAAAATACAGCATCAAAGATAATGAAGGAGAAAAATCACGTAAAAAGCATGAGGACGCCCCGGATGGCATGTATGAAAAGTTGATGATAGTGGACGAGGTGAAAGAGGTAGATTGAGACCGTAGCGTTTGGGGTTCCGTTCTCTCTGTTTTTCCCACTAGTATTACAGCGTGAAGCTAAATAAGTAAGTATTTAATTTCAATTCTGTTGTAAAGAATCATTATTGGTACCACAGCATCATTTTTCTCCAGTTGCTTATCATTATTCTACACTAATCGTCATTGTCCGATTTAACACATTTTTTAAAAAATCCATTTATAAAATAAATAGGGGTTGTTCATAGATGCCACTTCAATAAACGTGCATTATAATGTCCAAGCTTACATCTCACAGCAAAATTACGGCTTTACACGCTGGTTTTAAAAAAGACATAATTTTTGGTTAAAAATAACAATTTTAGGAGAACTGCCATACTGTACTGTTTGTAGAAGAAAAAAATATTCATCAATAATGTTATAATATTAATATTTTAAACAGAATGTATTAATTACAAGATTTGCCTTTTTTCGGTTTTATTTTATCGTAGAGTACAATTATTAGTCTGTTATGCGAGCTTTAAATTATTAAAAGTGAATACTACTTTACACTGACCCACCGCATACAATATACCGTACCGTATTAAAGGTGTTAATTTTATTATATTGCTGACAAAAAGAAAATATTTAAGAATTTTAAAGAACATCATCATCTATTTATTACTTATAACAACGTAGCGTGCATTTTGATCTATTCCTTTCGTTCGCGTTAATTCGTGTCACAAGTTCAGTTCCCAACTCTCATATAGTGACGTCTCACTCACACGCACTCTTCCTTTGGATTCCTTTGCATGCAACGATCGTAAATCTTTATAAGATTTTTTTTTTCACATTCTAAATTATGCTTTGATACCATTTCTCAACAACTATAATAGTAATAAGTAAAAAAATATTAGATTATTAATGAACACTTTGTTTTTAGTAAAAAATATAAAAATATGAAATAGGTAATATTAAATATTAGCACGGATTTCACTCTTAACTTTGAATGACGAATTAATTCGGGGGACACTTTGTGAGATGTTTTTGTTTTTGCCTTTTCTTTTATATTTTTGTATATGGCAATAATAATAATTTTTAAAAATATTAACAAAAATATATATATTTTTAATAATTGGCTTGTTTTTTATTATGCAATAATATATACAAAATATACATATACTATTTATTCTGAAATAAGAGATAAAATATTAATGTTTATACTCAAACAAAACACTTCGCTAAATTAGTATATTAAATTAATATATTACACTCAAATATAGCCGTTGCGAACATGTTGCTGAATGAACATATTGCACTAGCAAAGAGAACGTATTGTTAATTTTAGTTTCTACATTGTTTGGAACACTCCTAATTATTACACCGAAGACCGAACATAAAAAATGTACTGGTACTGATTACAATATTTTCTAATAATAATAATGTTCTCTTTCCCACATACTTATTTTTTAAGATGACAAATATTTAATTTTAATGTTTACAATGTAATTTATATGACCTTCTTGATAATCTTTAGTTGATTCAAATACATGTTTGGTACAAACGTTTTTTACTCCTAGCATACCAACATAAGTATAAAAAATGTACTTTATTTTGTCAAATAGAATAATCTAGGATAGGCAAGAAGTAGGTTACGGGTAGGTAAGTATCCACTTATCAATATAAAAACAAACAAAAGAAAATATAAAATAGTATATTATACTTTATTTCAATAATGTAATGTCAATATTAACACACTTGAAGCAAATTAAATAAAACATTGTTATTTCTTTTATATTATATTTTGTATGAAATTGGAGTTAGAACTCAACAGTTTCCGTTAGTACGAAAATTAAAAAAAGTAATATTTTATGTCAGCGTTACCTGTGATTTTGTAGAATATTTTATTATTAACCTATTTGCCATATATATATACTTTTATTTATGACTAATTATTTCTTAAAATTACAACTTTTATTAAAAACAAATACAAAAGAATCTTATTAAATTGAAAACTTCCACAATTCCACTATCACTCAATATCAGAAACCATTATCACTCAATATCTGAAGTATTTGTCTGTCGGTAGATTCGAATTTAAATTAATTATAGTATCCTTAGAAGCTGATTAATGAATTAATCAAAATTAGGTAGAACAAACTGAATATATCACAATTTGAATATTTAACAAGAAACATTAACCGAGTGGAAGTTAGATTTAAAGAGGTTCTACTGTGTCACAAATGTAATTAATATATTTCATATATCAAATATAAAAGATTATAAAAAATCTAAAAATATATAGTGTAGTCCTCGGTCCGGGGCTACACTCTATTAAGTACTCAATGAGATTCGGACTGTCATTGTTTAAACCAATTACTTAAGTACATGCAATAAGTACACTTGCAAACAATATATCATTATCAAATACGAAACAGCTCTCAAAAAGAAATATTTGTTACAACCACCTCTAACTAATACAAGATTATTTAATTATCGAGGAGTCACCGTCGTCGTGTCGTGTAATTTTGGTACAACTATAGGTGGATCAATAGTAACAAATAAGAGCGGCCTTGCCTATATACACGATGGGTCCGCATAGATTAATATACATTTATACAAAACTATAGTAAACAATACAAACTATTATACAGAGAAGTAACTAACAAAGTTAAGTACAAAAAGTGACCACACTAAGTGTCGGTGTCGACAGTGTCGTAGTGTCGCCGGTGTCGTGGTCACTGTCACATGCCCGATTCGGCGATGCCCTCGTCGTCTGAAACAAACATGCGGTGAAGGTGTAAATGTCAGAGTGTCACAAAATCATTTCGGCTCTACCAGACAGTCAGTACGCAGTCGGTTAATGTACAACATAAATTGGGATCATTGGTCTATTCTCAATCAAACGGAATCGAAATAAAATATTTCAAATGATGGCAACCTATGCTTGCGGGAGTTATTTACCAGGCAACCATGTGTTTTAGTGATGAGAAAAAAATAAGCTTTAATTTGATATATAATTCATTAAAAAAAACACATGAGTGCAAATATTAACATTAGGTGACCTGTTTAAACCAGGCAACCCTGGGCTTGCGGCAGACTGAGAGCAACCAATGTTTTCCAATTCCTTATGCGATTGCGACATCAAATGATGTGCGATTCACATAAAAAACATATGAGTGCAATTTTCTCCAAAAACGAGTTAAGAAAAACATTAATTAAAGGTGATTGCGGCAGGATTTTTTTAGGCAACCCTAGTGTAATCTATTCTACTATCATGTATCATTCTTAAATATAAGTTTCATTAGAATTACTGAGCCCTACAGATTTAAGCGATGGGATCTTAGGCCATCGTTGTGGGTGACGGCTCACTTCAGTGGACGTTACATTATGTCGCTACACACTCTTTAAATTTATTCAGAAAAATATGAATTTGTTAAAGTTATGTGTTCGAGACGATCAGAAGTCTACATGCTATTTGGTTATAAGTGGAAAGGTCATCATCATGATCGTGGTCATGCCGGCTCACGTGGGGGCTGTCCGGGCGGCGGGGAGTTACCTTCGAAGGCGGCGTTGTGGTGGTGGTTGTTGGGCGGCGGCGGCGCCAGGTCGGCGCCCTCCAGCGCGGCCACCACGCACTGGTGCACGCAGATGTACTGCTGCTCCGTCTGCACCATCCACACGCGCTCGCGGCGCATGGCGTGCACCATGCCGAAGAGGTCGAGCGCGTCGGCGTGCGCGGCCAGCTGCTGCAGCGCGCGGTCCAGCGTGATGAAGGTGCCGGAGCGGCCCACGCCGGCGCTGCAGTGCACCACCACGGGGCGCGCGTCGGGCGGGCAGCGCTCGCGGAAGGCGCGCACGAAGCGCGCCAGCGCCGTGGGCGGCGACGGCACGCCGAAGTCGGGCCACGTGGTGAAGTGGAAGTGGCGCAGCACGCGCTGCTCGGCGCCGCGGCACACGGCCAGCTCCGTCACGGTCCAGTCGGGGTAGCGGCTCTCGTTGAGCGCCGTGACGGCGATGTCGCCGTAGTACACGGGCCGCGTGTCGTAGGGCCAGTAGCGGTCGCACTTCTCGCGCCCCTTCTCCACGCAGCGCGTGAGCATGACGATGGCGCGCGAGCCCGACTCCCAGCACATGCGCCAGAAGTCGTCGCGCGTGGAGTGCAGCGGGCCCTGCGTCACGATGAACTCGCGCGGCGAGTTGTGGCCGGGCACGTAGTTGGCGTTGATGTAGTCCGAGCCCTCCTCGTCGTCCACGGGCTGCAGCTTGAAGCGCGAGTGGTCGTAGGGCAGGATGTTGGTGAAGCGGTTCTTGGGCCGGTTGCAGGGCAGGTCCGCCGCCGTGGTGGGCTGCTCGCGTCCTACGTGCTTCAGCTCCTCGAACTCCTCACTGAATCTGTTCAGATCGAAAAACAATTCTTAAAATATGCTTTAAGATAGATGTTGCTTCTGAAGATAAAGTTTTATTTAGTCCACTATTGTAAAAAACCTCACCCGAGAACAAAGAAACGACATTGAAAATTGACTTATTCACTAACAGTCTCGTTACCTGAAGTCGGAGTCGGCGGACATGAGGCGGTAGTGGTCCAGGAAGTCGGCCACGCGCACGGGGCGCGAGGCGGCGGGCGGCGCGGGCGGCGCGGGGGGCGGCCGCGCNGCCGCCGCAGCAGCAGCGCGCCGCCCGCCAGCGCCGCCAGCAGCGCGCCGCCCACCGCGCCGCCCGCCACCCAGCCCGTGTGGTCCGCCTCCGTGTACACCACGGTGTAGGCGGTGTCCGTGAACTTGTCGGGCGCGGTGAAGGCGCGCAGCTTCACGTAGTAGCGCGTGCCCGGCTTGAGCGGCCCGTTGCAGTACGCGCGCCCGCCGTCCTCGCAGCGCTCCGAGCCGATGGTGAACTCCTCCACGGCCGACGAGCGGAACGGGTAGTAGGGCTCCGTGACCTGGTAGGGCGGCCACACCGCCAGGCGCTGCACGTCGCGCCACGACGGCAGCCGCGCCGGCGCCGGCGCGCGCGCCTCCTCCGCCAGCACCAGCGTGTACGCCGTCACGTTGCCGTTGGCCGGCGAGAAGTAGTCCGCGCGGAAGCGCACCGCCACCGTGGACGCCGAGCGCCGCACCTCGGCCGGCTGCGCCGTGGGCCGCGGGGGCGCCGCGATGGCCATGCGCTGGCGCAGGCGCGCCGCGGCGCCGCGCCCCGCGCCGTTCTCCGCGAACACGCGGAACTCGTACTCGCCGCCCGCCGCCAGCCCCGCCACGCGGCCGCCGCGCGCCTCGGCCGGGAAGTGCGCCGAGCGCGCCGCGCCGCCGTCCGCGGGCGCGTACTCCACGGTCCAGCGCCGCAGCTCGCCGTGCGCGTCGCGCGCGCCCAGGCGCCACTCGAAGGCCAGCTCGGTGGGCGTGGCGTCGGCCAGCGCCAGCGCGGGCGCGGCGGGCGGCGCCTGCAGCGTGCGGAAGGTGGCGGAGCGCGCGCGCGAGCGCGTGAGGATGGTGGCGGGCGTGCCGGCGCGCACCACCACCGTGAACGTGTAGGCGGTGTAGGGGCGCAGGCCGGCCAGCGCCAGCGCGGGCTGCGCCGCGGCGCGCGTCTCCAGCTCGTCGTCGGCCAGGTACTGCACCTCGAAGTCGGTGTAGTCGCCGGGCGGCGGCGCCCAGGCCAGCGCCACGTCGCGCGCGCCCACGGCGGTGGCGTTGAGGCCGGCGATGGGGCGCGGGTAGAGGCGCGTGGGGCGCTGCACGGGGTGCGAGGTCACGTTGTGCGACACGGTCCACATGGTGACGTTGTAGAGGCGGCCGGGGACGAGGTCGCGGAACGCGACCTGCTGCTGGCCGGGCGCGGGGGCGGCGGGGGGCGCGGCGGGGCGCTCCTGCCAGCGCGGAGGCTCCCCGCCGCCCTGCAGCCCGAAGCGGTACGAGTCGAACTCCGTCACGGAGTCGGGCGTGCGCGTGTAGATCACCTGTACACATATTACAAAAGGCAAAGACAACATTAGACGAGTGTTGCTGTCAACACAAATACATCCATTCTTCACATCATTTCAGCACATACCAATATAGCGGGCAGCGTGTCGTTGTCGTCGTTGTCGCCGGACTCGTTGACGATAGTCATTTCAGATTGAATCAGCGGACCTGCCGGCGCATTTTAGCATTAATAATATAAATATAACAATAAATACATTATAGAACTGTGTTTTAGGAAAGATGTAATATTTAGATTAATGTAACAATTGGACGGTTTCCAAAGATCTGCGTGCTGGCGTGGGTTCAAATCCCGCTACCTTAAAATTTTTATACGTTTTCGTAATAAGTACTGTAACAATCATTTCTGACATAAGGCGTGTTCTAAGAAAGTTGTTGTTGAAATATCTTTATTTTTTATGTACATTAAATAATAAGCGAATTATACATTTATACATCGCGGTTTATAAACAAATAGACAAGAGGGCAGTGTATGAAGTGTCAGGTGTACGTACGAGTGCGCGTATGCGTCTTGAAGAGGTCACTGGAGAGATCGTAGGAGTGCGCCGCTATGGACACCTCGTAGCCGCGGCCCGGCAACAGGTCCTCGAGCAGCGCACGCCCGCCGCCGCCGCCCTCGCCCGCGCTCACGTTGCGCGCGCCGCCCTCGCCGGCCTCGGGGGCGGGCGAGGCGCCCTCGGCCCGCCAGCGCACCTCGTACCACTCCACGCGGCCGGCGGGGCGCGGCCACTCCAGCGTGACGTTGCGCGTGTCGGCCAGCAGCGCCACGTCGGACACGGGGCGCGGGCGCACCGTGTGCTCGGCCGTGAGCGGCTGCCCGCTGTCGGCCGTCTCGCCGCCCGCGTCCTCGCTGGCCGTGTCCAGCTGGATGGTGTAGCGCTCGCCGTGCGTCATGTTGGCGATCTCGGCCACGTCGGCCGAGGGCGGCAGCGGGTCCAGGCGGCGCCAGGGCGCGCGCGGCGTGCGGTAGCGCAGCCAGTAGGCGCCCACCACGCCGTCGCCCGCGGCCGGCCCGCGCCAGCGCACCACGGCCGCGTTGGAGGAGGCGCGCTCCACCCACACGCGCTGCGGCGGCAGCGGGCGCACGGGCTTGAGCACGGTGTGGCGCTCGCTCACCAGCCCGTTGCTGACGGCGGCCAGCTGGATCTCGTACACGGCGCCGGGCACGAGCCCGTCCAGCGTGGCGTTGGTCTCGGCCGTGTCCAGCGCGCGGTAGGGCGCGGCGGGCGCGCCGGCGGGCGGGCGGCGCCGGTAGCGCAGCTCGTAGCGGTCCTGGCGCGAGTTCACGTCGGAGCTCCAGGCCAGGCGCAGCGCGCGCTGGGCGGGCGCGGCGGCGCGCAGGGCCGGCGCCAGCGGGCGCGTGGCGGCCTGGAACGTGCTGTCGTTGGACTCCACGCCGCGCGACACCGCCGCCACGGTGAATGTGTAGTTGCGTCCGGGCAGCAGCGCCTCCAGCGTGGCGTTAGTGGCGGCGGTGGTGAGGGAGTTGCTGTCGTCGCGCGACGGCCCCGTCTCGTGGTACGACACCTTGTACTCGTCCTGCGTGCTGCCGTCGGCGGGGCGCCACCACAGGAACACGCCGCCGCCCTCGGCCGAGTCCACGCGGCGGCCCTGCAGCGCGCGCACGGGCAGCGGGCGCAGCGTGAGGTCGGCGGAGGCGGGCCACGAGGTGACCTTGCCCGACATGGTCTTGACGGTGACGGTGTAGGGCGCGCCGGGCTCGAGCCCGTCGAAGGCGCAGACGGGCGGCTCGTCGCGCGCGCGCAGCTGCGGCGGCAGGCGGCGCACGGCCGCGCCGCCGCCGGCCGCCACGGACACCTGGTACTTCTCGAACTCGCTGAGCTCGGCGGGCGGCAGCCAGGCCACGCGGAAGGCGGTCTCGCGCAGGGAGGCGGGCTGCAGCGTGACGTTGCGCGGGCGCAGCGGCACGGTGCGGTACTGCGCCGTGGTGGGCGCGGACAGCTGCGCGTCGGACACGGTCTGCACGGAGATGTTGTAGGCGCGGCCGGGCACGAGCCCCTTGAAGGCGGCCTGCGCGGGGCCCGGCGGCTCGCCCTCCTTCTCCACGTACAGCTCCGACTCGCGCGCGTCCTTCGGCTCGATCGACACCTACGCACAAGTATACGAATATATTTATGTTCAATTTTTTATACGTTTTCTAAAAATGATCTTTCTTACCTAAGTGTGGAATAACATCTTAAAATTGTTATTTTAAAAAAATTAAAAAAATATTTTAAAAAATAAACCTTAACTAGCTTTAATAAGGTTGGATTTTATTGAAATGATTTTATGTGATAAGTATATATGTAATTATAATATTTTGGATTTCTGGTTATATTGACTGTTGTCATTTTTTTTGAATCGTGTTTGTATCTTCTTTAGTGTATTCTGTTCAATTCTATTTCCCCTCCTTACCTTAAATCCCGATCTAAACTAAAAATACCTTTTCACACTTATTCCTTTTACAGCAGTTACTGTAACTGCCTGTAGAGTGTGAAACTCCCTTTCTTTAGATGTCAGAAACGCGAAACACTTCTAAACTTCAAACCTCGCTTAAAGTTACACTTTGTCACTTTAAGATTTAGGTTCTTTTCCTTTTTTTTCCCCGACCGCTAAGGAAGGGTTACGTTTTTCGCACGTATCTTATATGTACAGTCGGGACCTATAAGTAATTCTTCAATTAATGAAATCTTTACCAGGAACCCCGCATAATTTAAAGAGGTCCCGACTGTTAATCCTAATAAACTATTGGGTTTGTTTATTTTCTTTTTAGTTTTATGCAGTCGGGGTTTTTGTTTTTATAAATATTTTTTTATTTAAAGTGTTATTCCACACTTGGGAAGAAAAATACTTATTTTGATGAATTTGATATTTGATTGATGGGATTTGAACCTAAATGTTTTTAAAAACGATAATTCTTAGTAACAATGTAAATAAGTTGTAACAAGCGTATAAAAATTTCGATGTAGCTTGATAAGAACGTATAGCTTAATGGTCAGAGCGCCTGGTCGGTTTCCAGAAGGGGCGGGTTCGACAGCCGTTACGTTCAAAATTTTATACGTTTTCTAAATAACTATTTTTCTTTCCTAAGTGTGAAATAACACTTAAAAAATTGTGAAAAAGAAGTTTTTGTAGTATGTATGGTAATTACATTCTTATTTATTTTATACCCTTAAAAATATTATTTGCACCCTGCCTTAAGGTCGCCTGGCAGAGATTGCTATTAGGCAATAAGGCCGCCTTTTGTACATTTATATATTTTTATTGTATTTCTGTGTCTTTTCTCGGGTAACGTAATACTAACCCGGTAGTGCGTGTAGGCGCCGGGCGGGTAGGGCGGCTGCCACAGCACCAGCAGAGTCGTCTCATTTCGGAACCACACTATGAATTTTCCAGGGGTATTGGGTTCTGTAAAACAAACAACAAAATTAATAGCCGCTAATTCATTTATGTATTTTCATTTGTAGAGATAAACAAAACACATATTTTTTTCATGCAATACATTTTAATAATATTTTAACATGTTTGGACTGTACTTCTAATGATGTAGCAGTATTTGCATAAGTAATCTGGTAACGAAAAGACAATATAAGCAAAACAAATAGTACTTAAATATATATATATATATATATATATATATATATATATATATATATATATATATATATATAAAAATGAGTGTGCTAATTGAACATAAATATTCCACGTAACGAAACAATACACTATAAACAATAACAAATGACACAAGCACACATTATAGACGACGCGCTGAACATGAAGATAACGAAATTTATTAATAAAAAAATATAAAAATAATCGGAGTATGTGCTGGAATATACTGAAGCGTACAATGTTTTCTAAATGCATATAATAAATTCCTTTACTGTACTGTAACAAAGTACACGCACTCACCTCAGTATAAAATAGTTGTCATCTCGAATATCCCGCGATCTTATCAGACATGTATAAGAGATATTTATTTTTATTCAATTTTAATTTTAATTTATCAAACTAATAATAACAATAACAGAAGGAACGATTAATGAAACGAAAATAAGAGATGAAAAGGAAAGAACTGAATGTTGGTTAATCTAGAAAAGCAAAGCATCGATGGTAATACGCGGGTGGCGCGTGCGTGGGCACGTTTGATGGACTATTACCGTGAATGGAGTTGATGTTAAAATGTGTTGTAGGCGGTTTAATGTTTTAACCGGATTCGAAAATGGACGATTTTATTTTACGTGCTCTATGTTTTACTCTATGTACCTACTATGGGTTACTTTTGGTCATCATCAGGAGATACAATTCCTCAAATGTTACGTTAAAGTTAGTTACGATAAAAACATACCATTTTTTTAAATATTATACAGGGTGAAAGTGAGAGCGCTCCTTTTACGGAAACAGCATATATGGTAAAATATTTTAAACCTATACCTAAAGAAATTAATCAAGATACCTCAACAGTTTAGACATAGGATTCTTTTTTCACTTCTCGATGGTTATCCATACGTGTATTTCGTGTGACGCAGTTACGCATAGATACCAATAACGCAAACACATGCTACTACAAAAATACTACTAAAGGTTAATTAACTTTGAACTTTGCCGCCAATACCTACGACTCGATTTCGGAATAAGGCGTATGCGGCGGTTTCCCTTTGATAGCTTTACGTGCGCGTGCGTCGTCATTAACAAATGGCGTTTTATATTACAACAATAATTTTATTTTTAATTGTATTATTTATTTACTTTTTCATTTATAGGATTTTTTTTAAATTGTATTTATAGAGTAGTTAAAACTGTGGTTTCATTTAAAGTGCTGCTGACACTTCCACCCTGTATAGACTTAAGGACGGAGTCTGAAAGGCGTATCGCTGACGGTTACAGGTGGTTACAATGGTGTCTTAGCTGGACTTATTACAATGGTGTCTTAGCTGCATTGATGGGACGGCGAAAAGTCAGCACAGCTGCACGTTTGGCCGTACATAATGCAGTGCAATGCAGGTACTAGTGAGGATGTCACGGTGAAAATTAAGAACAACGTGCTGATTAGGTTTGGGGACGTCGGACGAATAAGTGACGAAAGGATGCCAAAAAAGATTTATGATGTAAAAGTGAGCCATACTGGAAAGGTTTCGTAACAAGCATGACGACCTCCAAGGCAAGGCAGGTATGAACAGGATTCTGACAATGGACGAGGTGAAAGAGGTATGCAGAGACATACCTCTTTCACCTCGTCCGCGTCCTCGTCATAGCGTTTGGCGCTCCTTTTTCTCGGACTACGAAGCTATGTATGTATGTATGTACTCATAAAAGGCTAGTAATATACTATCATGTTCGATGATCTTCTTGGAGTAAATAGCGATTAGTGAGTGTGAGTCAGAGCAGTCTTCTCAATAGCCAACTAGTGATTCGACTTGGGACGAACAGTCGGTCATCCTGACACATTCCCCATATAACATTTAACTCATTTGTGGTGTGAAAATATATTTATTTATAACATTTTTATAGTTTTTAAAAAAAAACCTTATCGCGGCTAATTTTATGTTAAACATTATTAGTAAATGTAGGTAGGATACGATACGGTGTCGCGTGACTGTAAGGACAGGATAGGCGACAGCTCATTTCAATTTCGAACTGCTTTATATTATAGTAAAATAGATTGAAAAAAATATCTATTTATTATTTTTAAAAATATTTAATTGGTTATATAAACGTGTATTGATTATATAAAGGTACAATAGATCCCAGATTGGAGTTTTTGTACCAGATCATTATAGTTTGAGATGGAGGAGAGGCAGTAAGAATTTGCCTTGAATATTTTTGGAAATCAAGATGGCGCCGTACTCATGGCACTCTGTGTGCACGGTCATAACTTTCGACACGGTTTTTGTACCAGTGTATTAGGTCCTTGAATAAGTTATCGCTGTTTTTTTGTTTTAAAAAAATATTTTAAAATATAATGCTTACAATGACGTTACTCAAAGTATTGTCTATAATTAGAGACTACTTTCTCCCATCTCTCTGGTAGCAATTGAATCCCCTGTCGGAAAAACGACTCATCTTTCGAGGCAATCCAGGAATCAAGCCGTTTTTCGGCTTCTTCAAAAGAATGGAAGCGCTGCTCGCTTAAACCGTGCGCCATCGACCGAAACAAGTGGTAATCGGAGGGGGCTATGTCCGGTGAATACGGCGGGTGGGGTAGAACTTCCCATTGAAGTGTTTCCAGGTAAGTTTTGACTGGTTTTGCCACATGTGGCCGAGCATTATCATGTAATAAAATCACTTTGTCGTGTCTCTGCTCGTATAGTGGCCGCTTTTCTTTCAGAGCGCGACTCAAACGCATCAACTGAAGTCGATAGCGAGCTCCCGTGATAGTTTCATTAGGTTTAAGCAGCTCATAATAAATTACGCCCTGCTGATCCCACCAAATGCAGAGAAGAAGCTTAGAACCATGGATATTTGGTTTTGGCGACGATGTTGATGCGTGACCCGGCATGCCCCACGATTTTTTTCGCTTTGGATTGTCGTAGTGAATCCACTTTTCATCCCCAGTGACGATACGGTGCAGAAAACCTTTTCTCTTTTGCCGTTGAAGCAACAATTCACACATGAGAAAACGTCGTTCTACGTCTCTCGGCTTCAACTCATACGGCACCCAATGCCCTTGCTTTTGGATCATTCCTAATGCTTTTAAACGTTTTGAAACTGTTGACGCATCTACTTGTAACGTTTTCCCGAGCTCTACTAACGTCTGACATGGATCTTCTTCAAGCAATGCCTCCAATTCTGTCTTCAAATTTTGTCGGTGCTCCAGAACGCTCTTTGTCTTCAAGGTCAAAATCATTACTTTTCTTGTTTAGTTAACAACCATTGTTACACCCACTCAGCGGAAACCGGAGCTAGTAAATAATCATTATATTACATTGTTTAATAGTAATATTCATAATTTAGAGATTTAACACAGCAAAAACATCACATGCGTCTACTCGGAGGAAGCATTGTTTAAATAGAATATATCATGCAAACAGATTACAGAAATAATGCACAAAATATTCCATAGTGTGGCTAACATTTTATAAGTTCTAGAAAATACTAATAGATTTTTAGATAATTATTTAATTTAATTGGATTTTTATTTAATTGACATATTTTTAAGGTAATTATGTTGTACAATTGAATAAAAATCATATTATTTTTTTGTTTGTGCAATATATGAAAGTGAAATTGCTGCATTCACACAACTCGGCCTTAACCAAATATATAATAAATATGTACATTATATAGCTAAATAACAGTGTCGATCTAGAATAATTACAAAAGACTAAAAAATTATAAAAAAGCGTCACACAACATCCAACGTGTCACAGACGCAGTGACACGCGCATAACTGATCAAGCAAATCAAAACAAAGGGTTCTCATGCGCGACCCGACTTCAAAATGTCACTTTTGAAGGTATGTAGTCGTATTCGATTAAATATAATACATGCGATTAGTGCTAGAGTTAGTACCGGAGTGTCGGAGAGCTCGGAGAGCGTGTGTCGCCGCCCGGAAATGTCACGCCCGCTCCCTGACACAAGTGATATGTAGTACAAGGTGATATATGGCGAAAAATAGCTCATTAAATAGTGTCCGGTAATGTCAACGCGAACACAAAGTGGTCTTCTAAATATATAATACTATACTCTATACCGTACTCATAACTATTAAAAATGTTTTGACATAACACAATTTGAAATTATAATCTAAAAAATAATAAATAATTATAAAAAAAAAAAAAATAAAGTTAAGTTAAAGTAAATGCCGAAATATAAATTATCAACAAAATAGGTTCATTGTTCACATTGTTTAAAGTAAGATATTGTCATTGTAATAGGTGTAACGTGCAGCGAATCCCGACGACGCGCGGAATTAGGCGCGCGCAGTTACAAGCGTCAATAGTGAGGAAACATGTTCAGTCGTGTCACGGCCCTCGGTTATGCCGGGGGACCTTTGAGGACGACGGTCATGTCCGCTACTATCCTCAAAGAACTCGTCACTGTCAATCGGTAATTTATATACGAGCAAACTATACAACTGAATATATGTTTACTAATTTTCATCTTTTTTACCATAACATTTTATAAGCAATCACTATTGTTAAAATTAGTTTTTATGTATGATCGTTAAATCATTATATTAACTAAGTTACTTATTAAACATTGATAAGGAAAAAATACCATAATAAAGTTATATAGCCTAGTAGCGTGTATATAATATAAATGTATATATCACGTACAAATAAGAATAGCAGCATTGTTCGAAGTAAGGCGCTATTATTTATAACGTTCGTATATTAGGATGGATCGCAATTGAAAATACATTGTTGAGCAGCAAACTGTTCGATTGTTCCGTACCAGTAATATGGCGCGGGCTAATGAACGCACGTGCGCGCTCGGCGGCGGTCACCTGCCGAGTGACCAGGCCCGGTCGACTTCCTAAGGGGCATGTGCGACATACCTACGGGGGATTGTAAATAAGTCCCGAAAAATAAATTATGATACTTAGTGCTGCTATATTAAAGTAAAACTACTAATTAGTAGTTTTTTTAAAAGTATTTTCTTGAATGATTTACATGATGTTTTTGTGGTATATTTATTTAATATTTAATAAATAACTTTCTTTATAAAGTTTCATGTATGCAAGGTACCATGATAAAATGTAACTCCGAAAAGAATAGAAGTTAATCTTAAATTATAATTAAAAAATGAAAACAAAAATTTGCAATGTAATTTAGTTATATAAAGTTTTCAATTGAAATCAGAAACAATTTATGTAACCGGTATTTTAAGCGCAATAGTAGGATTATCTTTTGATATGGGGTAACATTATAATTTGCAAATGGCTAACCTACTGTTTCTTTCGGCGACGCAAACTGTTATTTAATATTCGAATTTCTATTGCATTTTATTACTTGTTTATAAAATTAAATTTAGCGGGATACAGCGTGAAGCTGATAATAATAAAATTACATTTTATAGGTTCCCTAATCCTCGTCCTACCAATTTACACCGGTAAGTAATCGTTAAACATTAACTTAAACTTAAAGCCTTATTTGTAAAGATTTGTGATAATAGTTGTTTTATTTTTTATTTGTATTTTTATTTCCAGATTCTAGATTCCAGAAATGGCTTAAATATTGCAGCTACAATTTGTGATATGGGTGGTGTCAATATATATTGCAATATTTGATCTACCTCTTACTGAAATGGTTCAGAAGTTTGTTTTTAAAATATAATATAAAATGCAATACAAATATTACTTCAGAAAGGTAAGTTTTATGCTTCCATTCAACCTAACATTCCCAGGTGACCTTGGTTTTTTTCCCAAAAATTTACTGAACGGAGGATTATATCAACTATTTGTCGCTTGCGCCTTGGACATGCATGTACACCTGTGCACTTAGCTAAGATCAGGGTCAGGGACCACTCACTGTGTGAATGTGGCCTAGACGACGGTTCCCCTCCTCACATACTTTTCACTTGCCCTAAGCTGATTCGTCCCTTATATGATGTCTTTCCTCATAAAGTTCCTCACACCCTTAACATTCAATGTTTGTTAATGTTTGTGTTTAGTCCTCTATGTAAATTTTTATGTAAATATATTAGATATAACAAAATTAAATTGTAAGCTAACACCTTTGTATTATATTTCTTATTACTAACCCTCTATGTTATGTATATAATGTATATATATATATATTTTTTTGTTTTTTATAGGTGAAGGCAATTTTTAACTGGATCTTTTTTTGAACATGCATTCTCCTATTGTGTAACATTATCTCTTTTATCGTACAACCTCCTTCGTGTTTTCTCCACACAATGTGACATTGGCGAAGTAATATGTGCTCTACTGGCACGCTCAGAACGCCATAATTAAAGAACTATAACCAAATATTACTTCAAACAAATGTTGAAGGAAAAGGTAAATTTTATCGTGTAATGTGTAGTCCAGTAAAAAGTGCAAGTTTATATATAACTAAAATTAAATAAATCAGCTTCACGCTATATCCTGCACACAGCAGTGTAAGCAGAAGGAACTTAGTGTTAAGACACTTCTTTCCCCACTTTCTACCGAAATCTGGAGGCATTGCATGTTGAGTGGTGGAACTAACTGCACTTTATTAAGGTAAATTTTAAATATTGTTTTTGGTGCACTTTGCATCAACATCAGAGAGAAGAAATGGAAATATAAATTTAAATAAACATTTCTTTTCCACAAGTGAGGATCAAACCCACAACCCACTAGATTTTACAGTCACACTTTGTGCCCCTGCGATATGGCTGGCCTCAAGTTTGGGTGGTTTCCATTTACTAATAATTAAATAAAACTTGTAATAATTTTTTTTTATTAAAATGCTATTTATTACATTATAGGTCGAGCCAAATGGAAATATATGGAACATTTCTTCCAAAAAGACTGGTGATGGAAATTTTGTTTTTGCACCCAATTTAAAACAGGACCATATATATATGTCCAAATGTCAAGCAGACAGTGGGAGTGAAACTTGATAAGTTCTAAGTCATGGTCAGGGTTTGTTTTAATTGCCTAATCTGTAAATATGTGTGTGGATTTTTTTAAAGAGCCTTGGCAGTAAATGCAAACTTTGTTCTCAAAATTTTCAAAATATCAGAAATTGTTAAAAAGAAATATAGATGTATTAAAAAATAAGTAATAGTATAATTATGTTACATTTAATTTGACCAACACTATTAAGTTCATAATACTTACTTCATAATTTTTATCATTTTCTCTATTATATCTATCATTATCATCAAAAAATACAACACAACACTTAATTAAAATATTTATTTAATTAAAATAGAATAGTAAACAGCAATGATTTTGTTAATTCTTTATTTGTAATCCAGGTCAAATTTCAAGAATGTAACTGCCTACAATGTTATAAGTTAATAAATATATAAATTATGATTATTTTACTGATTACAATCTATTTAAATTATATAAATGTTAATTATTGTTTCTAACATAAAAGGGCAAGTTTGTCATGTTGCAATTATATAGTCTTTATCACTATTTTATTTGATTTGCAAGAATACTATTTGTATAGATATAATTATAACAAATGTCTAATAGCAATAAAAAAAGTATAAAGTGTTTATTCGTTTTATTTCTGCATTTATCTTGTATTATTATTATACCAGAAATGATTCACTCCTTCAAAATCGTTTAGAAGTATTTTTGTTTAAATTAAATAATGATATTTCCAATTGATTTTGAAAGAGTGAATCATTCTGGCTTTGAATAAAAATCGATTTATTATCCAAATATTAGCCAAATTTTGAATTTCCCGCCCATATCTGAGGCGGTAAATTTTAAATATTGTTTTTGGTGGGCACACAAGAGATGCCAGCAGTGTCGTTTTGTCCCCCATTTTTTTGTATGAAGTGAACATTCTTCCCTTTGGGTATATGTGTTCTGTGTGAGTGACGAGTGGCGGTACTCACTGGTGGTGAAGTTGTAGGAGGCGTAGGCGGCGCTCTCCTTGTCGTGCAGCAGCGTGACGGCGTGCAGCTGGTAGGTGGCGCCGGGCGACAGGTCGCGCAGCACGTGCGTCCAGTTGCCCGCGCCCTCCACCGTCACGTTGCGCGCCGAGCCCTCCGCGCGCTCCGTCAGCGGGATCACCTGCCGAAGGCCGAGTGCCATAATTCGATGACGTTATTACGAAAATACCTTACTTATAATTAAAACAGTCGCGGCGCAGTGGCACAAAGTATAAGCCTATAAACGCGTCTGGTTGTGGGTTCGAACACCACTCGAGGAAATGAAATATTTATTTAATTTTATATTTTCATTTCTTCGCTCTAGTATCGAGGCAAAGCGCGGCGTTGAGTTACGGCACTCAACACGGAATTCCTCCAGAATTCGGCGGAAAATGGAGAGCGGAGTTTCTTAACACTCGGTTCTCTCTGCCTACTTTGCAGCATGCTAGGTACAGCGTGAAGCTGATTTATTTATTTTGGTGGTGGCTGGGCTTTAGCTTTAAACAAATATGTTTGTGTAAAAGTTTGTTTTTTATTTTTGGAGCCAAAATTTGTTGTAAGTAAAATTTCTGAGATGGGCACCATGGATTATTCTGGGGTGGGCACGGCCCACAAGGCCCCGTCTCCCTTCCTATGCCCATGAACTTACCACCTATCCTGAAATGTGCGGGTTATGTGTGCATGAGACTATAAAAAATTGATCAATATTTTAAAAATAATGCTATTATAATATTCGCAAAACATTCGCGCATACTTTGCGAACGCGAATATTCGAAGCATCATTTGTACCCAATATACAAATTAATGGTAAAAAAATTATAATCATCAAAAATATTAATAAACAAAAACCTTAAATCGAAACCCAGTGTAGTCGCCATGGGCCGGTGGAGCCCACGATATAGCGGCCTGCTTGTTGGGAAACAACGTCACCGTCAAGTTGGTGGGGGGCTCGGGGGCTGAAACACATTCCACGATTTATCATACAGATCTTAACAGAACAAATTAAAAAAACTTTAAATTTATAAGTATCAAGAATTTAAACTTTTATTTATTGATTTAATGCACTTTATAAGCATTTTTATTGAAAACTAATTAGCATTCTGCACTTCTACATATAAACTATAAGTGTGCCGAATGGCATCGCGCAATTTTCGTAAAAAGGAGTACAACATTTTTGCTTTACGTATTAATATATAGAGTTAGGAATATTATTTAATGTTAGGAATATTATGTAAGTTACTTATAGATTTCTATACGACACCTACTAATCACGCCACTATGACGCGATAGCGTCATCAATTCTTACTACAAATGTGCCGAATATTCGTTAGGTATTCGGTGTATTCGGCGTCTTTTTCAATGTTCGTATTCGGCCGAATTATTCGGTTATGGTGCCGAATACATTCGGTTCGATTATTTTAATTTAATTGGCTGCACGACACCGTAGAAATCGTAAAATTCTATTCGTCTTATGCAAAATTTAAATTATTATTATATTATAAGTTAAATGAGTAAAGTAAATAAAATACAGCAATTAAACTTCATATAACTATTTACTTTGAAACCTCAATTCAACATATTATGTATTCTTAATCTATAGTTAATATAATCAACATTTCTTTAAATCTTAAATCAGCAGTTATTTTTAAAATTTCTAAATAATATTTGTAAACCACAAATCAACATATGTATTTCTGAAAATGTAGTCAATATTTATTTTAATTTCTAAATCAACATTTCATTATAACATACATATAAAGAGATAGAGGTACACTGCAGAAATTTAATATATTATACATGAAGCATTCAATGTTCTTCAGCAGCAATATCATTCAATACATTTGTAATTATACTAATTATTTAGTTACTAACACTATATGAGGATTTAATTAAAAAAATACACATTTCTAATCATTACTTTGCTAGTTATCCTTCGTTAACTGCAAGATGACTGCTGAGGTGACAATATTGAAGAAAATTGAGCACCACGCTGTGATTAAATCTCTTATTATTCCTTATTACAAGGAAAAATCATAAAACCATTTATGAATGGTGGTGGCTGTTTATCAAGAGTCTGCACCTTCATTATCTACTCTACTATTCATTATACAAACTATTCTTTATGACTCGTAATGACGGGAGGACGTCGTGCTTTAAACTTTCAGAAGTTAGTGCGTGGTGGGTCCCGGGCGAATACTTACAGCTAGGGGTCGCAATCGGGGATATCGGACCAAATATAGGTCGTAAAAATCCCGGTTTTAATTTTACAAAAAACCGGGATTTTCGATATTTTCGGATTTTAGAAAGTTAAAAGTTAGTTATTCGAATTAAAACATGTCTGCTATTAAATTCAGGCTTCTTTAAGATATACAATGGTACATAACATACATCGGCAAAAGTAAACGATGAGTTTTCCTCAAAATTTGGAATTTTACGACATTAACCGAGTTTGACCGCACGAATACCGTATTTTCTCGTTGCACGTCGTAGTTGCGCGTTTTTGTTGCACGTCGTTGTTGCACGCTATTCTTGCCCGTCGATGTTCCAAGTGTCATTATTGTTTTTCGTTAATATTGATTAATATGATATATATGTTAAATATCTAACTTTACGCTTTATCCCTAGTGGGGTAGTCAGAGAGAACGGAGCGCCAAACGCAACGGTCTCTACATACCTCTTTCGCCTCGTCCACTGTCATGAATCTCTTTATACATGCCCTCCGGGGGGTTCTCATGCTTTTTACGTGACCTTCCTCCAGTATCTTTGATACTGTGTTTTCGAAGGTCAACCGAGGTCTCCTCCTACCTCTCTTACCGCTCACTTTTCCATCACAAATCTCTTTTGCCATTCTTTCATCACTCATTCGTTCGACGTGCCCAAACCAGCTGAGCACGTTCTTCTTCATTCTCACCGTGACATCCTGACTAGTGCCTGCCATTCTGTGTACCTCTTCATTGCGGATTCTATCAGCTAAGCTGACTCCGCATATCCTACGAAGAGATCGCATCTCCACGGCATTCATCTTTCTTTTATTCTTCTCCTGTAATACCCACGTTTTGCTGAGTCTGAGTGATAACAGAGTCGGTACCAAAACTGCATTGTGTACGGCCAAACGCGCAGTTGTGCTGACGTTTCGCCGTCTCATCAATGCAACTAAGGCTCCGTTAACCTTGCTACCGCCAGCAATACGCCTTTCCACATCCATCTCGCATCTTCCATCTCTACTGAACATACTTCCCAAGTATACCACTTCATTCACTTGTTCTAATATCTTACTATTTACACTGATCTTGCATTCCGTCCTTTCTTCATCTCTTTCAAAAATCAGAACCTTTGTCTTATTCACATTGAGGCTTAGACCATTATATTCACACCCTTCTTTCAGAGTGGTGACCAATGCCTGCAACTCGCATTCTGATGATGCAATAAGCACTGCATCATCTGCGTACAGCAGGCAATTCACATTCAGGTCACCTACTTTCACTCCCATATCACTTTGTTTCACTCCTTGGAGACAGCTATCCAAATACAAATTGAACAACCAAGCTGACATGGCGCAACCTTGTTTAACACCCGATCGGATGTCAAACCAGGGCGACATGCCAGCTCCTACTCGCACGCAAGCTGAGTGATCTCTGTAAAGAGACTTTACAGCCTGCAACAAGGGTCCGTTCACATTGTACCGGGGTAATATCTCCCATAATTTCACTCTTACAAATCTGTCAAACGGTTTTTCCAAGTCCACAAAAGCAGAGAAAACTTTTTGGTTAACAGCCAAAAATTTTTCCGTGATCATGCAGAGGTAAAAGATCTGATCCATACACCCTCTTCCAGGTCTAAAGGCTCCTTGGGCCTCCCACAACAGCCTTTCAGATCTCTCTTGCATTCTTCTCGCTGAAACTTTAGCATAAACTTTACTACCTAAGCTAATCAAACTGATAGCCCTATGGCTTGCGCAGTCTATCTGTGAACCTTTGCCTCTATACATAGGCACGATGACCGCACCTCGCCAATCGTGTGGGACTTCCCCTGATTTCCAGCATAAATTGCACAAAAACCAGAACAAGTCCAAGACGCGTTGCCCGCCATATTTGATTATCTCGGCAGTAACTCCATCTGCTCCCGCTGACTTTCCACATTTCAGACTTCGTATTGCACTCTGAACTTCTTTTACACTGATTTCGCCATCAGCAGTTAAATAATGTACCTATAAAATATTTTTTGTAGCAAATTATTATGTTTTTTTTATAGTATATTTTTTTTTAAAATATTATTACTAAAGATTTATTATTAAACTGTTTATTATAATTAAAAATTGTTTTATTTAGTAAATATAATTTAATTTACTACTTCTCTAAAAATACCCTCCTAACTTAACTCTAAAAATAAGAAGAGGCTTGAAAAATTTTGGTACAAAAAACTAAAATATCGAAAATATCGAAAAAACCGGGATCCCGGGATTTTTCTGAAGTCGATATCGAAAATCCCGGTTTTGCTTGAAGGGTTCGATATTGCGACTCCTAGTTTAAACATGTTCCGCGTGAAATTGTTTTACGTGCGCGGTGCGTCTTACTTATAATCTCTAATCATGTCGTCTAAAAGAACGAAAAATGAGTCATTTGAGCATATATAATTTAATTTACTACTTCTCTAAAAATACCCTCCTAACAACTCTAAAAATAAGAAGAGGCTTGAAAAATTTTGGTACAAAAAACTAAAATATCGAAAAAACCGGGATCCCGGGATTTTTCTGAAGTCGATATCGAAAATCCCGGTTTTGCTTGAAGGGTCCGATATTGCGACCCCTAACAATGACAAAATGTACGAAGTTCAGACTAATATTTTTGTTATTAGTTATTTTAATGTGAGTAATATTTGGCCTTTCTGCGATTGAGTTAAAGCTCATATTTGTGCGAGGTTATACGATGTGAAGTTCGCCAACATTATTTTATTTGACCTTGGCTGAACTCGATGTAGGCCGAACAACTACTAAATATTTCCGATCATTACCGAACCGAGGCGCCATATGCTATTTTCATAGCAGATAATGAATATTATTTACTGTTATTTATAACAGTCAGTGTTGAAAATAAATAGTTATTAGAACATTAGAAATTTATAATGAATTATATTATCTGTTGTTTGTTATAACGCCCAACTATATTTAGAGGTATTGAAATAAAATTTTTACATTAGACAATAACAGTAATTCTACACAGTGTTGCTAGTGATATTTATATGTTAGACTTATAAAATATATAAAGTAAATAAATCTATTCAATTTACAAATTAAAGTATCATTACTGTTATGTATAATTAAATTGTTAATAATATACTCTTTTAATGTACTAAAATTAATATACGATATTAAATAGAACTAATCCATATAATGTTGCTAGTGTTGTTCAACAATTACCAGATTAAAAGATTTGAGGAATAAAAATTAACAATTACTTTCTCATAATTCTTTTAGGCTTAGGATAACTGATCTTAGATGATTTAACAACTGTGAAGGAATTTAACAACATAGTTGGCTTAGGCTTATCAGCAACAGTCAATATATTACGTTTATTTTTTTTCACATTTGTATTGCAGTATATTTTTATTTGTGAAATAAAATTACAAAGTTACAAACATTTTAACAAAACCATTTAAGACCAGAGATATTACAGGTGCTCGATTAGAAAATATTATATGTATAAATCATATACATATTACACGTGCTACAAAAATGTGCGTAAGGCCTCACCAATATAAAATATTTACTTAATCATTCTATATAACCTATCTCAATAGAGACAATTTCCAAAGACTAAAGAGTTCTACAGATGTCGCTAGTTGTTGTAGGTAAATAAAAGACCGATAGTTTGAACGTTTATTTCGAGATATAAAATATGAAAACAATATTTTGAAAGTATACAATATGGACCATGATATCGTCATTTGTGGACAAATTTATTTTAGAGCGAGCCGAAGAATCACGAATCAATATTTTTTGTTTCAGTATAAAATTAGAAACTGAAAACTAAATTAAAGAGTTCTACTAAAATACTCAAGAAAATATAAAAAAATACTTTAAATTGACATTATTCCTAGATCATTATTAAATTAAAATTTTGATTCTTTCTTTAAAATGCAAAAGTACAAACATTTAAATTCAATAATTAAATATTTAATTAAATACAATATTAACATACAAATAAGTAATTAAAGTAATAATGAGTAGTGAAGGCTGTTTTGTAATTATATTATTGTAACAGTAATTTACAATGAGGAACCTGAAAACACATTAGTTTTATTCTAATTAATAAATTTATACATTTCTAAATATGTTTTTTAATAAATTTACTTTGGAATTTTTAAATTCTAATGTAATCATAGGGCGGATAAAAAAGTATGTACCCTGTTTTATATATTAAGATAATTAGTTTTCTCATTATGATAATACAAGGAGATGTCAGACATTCTTGAATATTGTCTTCTAATAGATTAGTGAAATAATTAAGATATGATATCCTTTAAAATATATCATATGTTTAATTTTTCATTGTCCATCTCAGGCAAAAAGAAACTTTAAAACATACACTTTTACTCAGTGGTCATACCTCAGATACTCTGATATATGTTTCTTAAAATATCTGATAAATGTTCCATAAGACCGTTGATACCCTTAAAACAGATCACTTTAACTGTGAAGGATTCAGTGTAGGTTGATAACTAAGTATATTTAGTAATAATAAAAAAAATGATACTAAGAAAATGAAGAATTTTTTGTTGAAGGCCTAAAGTACTTATAAATTGTAATAACATAATGAGTAGGCATTTGTTCAAAAAATTCAAGTGAATTAGTATAGCCAAAGGATTTATATTGTTGATATGGTATGGTTCTTTGATTATGGTGTTTCGAGTGTGCCAATATAGTATAATTTCTGGCTTTATAGTTAATATTATAAGGGAAAAATTTTAATTTATATTATCACTGAAAAATAGAATTTTAAGAATACTTATCATCATTTTATATATTCATAATCATTATTTACATTTATATATTAATAATTTCAATAAAAATATTCGAAAAATTTCTACATGTATTGTGTGTGGTTCTGTAGCCATTACATTACGAAAGTAAGATAATTAGCAGTTGTAATATTCAATGTTTACAAAACACAACATTATTTTCACTGTTTTTACATAACTTGAACTTGTTTATATAAGATTTTCAATTATACTCGTAATTAAAGTTGTCATTTTGTTGTTCTGGTGTAAGAATATATTTACAACAACCTATTTTATCATTTTCAAGTAAAATTATTAATTATTAACTAGTGAGTTTATATCACTGGTAAATACAAAATAAACAAAAACCTTTATTTGTGTCAACTCTTATTATTGCGTAGTATGACACTTAATCATAAGTACATCTCGCCATCTTGTCCTTGTCGGTAATACGAAGAATCGTTATAGCAAAGACTATGACTATGACTATGACTATGACTATGACTATGAATATATACACACACACACACACATATATACATATAAACATAAAATTATAGGTATTTTGTTGTGAAAATTTATAACTTTATATTTGTAGATCATTTCATACCAAAATGAGAAATGACAACTTTTATAACTTGTACTTCCCGGTGACCTACAATCTTTAACTTAGTAGGGAACTCACGGTGGGCGAGTCTGACTCGCTCATGACTGGTTTTTTTAAATCATGCTGAATAATGTAAGTTAGGTAGTTAGTAAAGCATCATAGTACAAATGAACCAGAAATAGTTGTTTAACAAAATATAAGTTGTAAGTGTACTGTTATGTAAGCTGAAGGCCAACAAATTGGTTTTCAACATTTAATGTGTGTGAATGGAAGTTTTTGTCTTTGATTACGAAATAAACTAAAAAAACCATCGAAACCATTTCAATATCAACGTTATAATTGTAATATAAAAATATTTACTAGTGGATCATTAAATTGACGTCTTTAAATATAAATATGAGTCAACAAATTTCGGGATATTACATAATTACACAAGAAGTAGGTAAATGGTCAATTAAAAGATACATAGTATACAAAATATGCAAACCGGTTATAATCGTTTGGTTCCACGTTAGTAGATCGGCAAACGTGGCGTTCGAGTAGTAGAGCATGAAGTGGTACTTGGTGCCGGGGAGACCCTGGAAGTTGATGGTGGATGCCCTCGCGGGAACTGTGAAGTTGGGCGCGGGCGAGCCCTGCGGTGGGCGGTAGTCGAGCCGGTAGTGCGCGCCCTCCGCGCCCTCCGCCTCCCACCCTGGTATTTCGATCACCAGGTCCGCCGCCCCGCACACCCGCATACTGCATAATGCCTACAGGAAATATGTAAAAAAATACATTATCAATTTAATAATTCTATAGCAATATATTGATAATAGTTTACTCAGTATACATTTTAATGCACATACTATTATATAAATACTATAGCATAAATATTATTTTATATTATACCTAAGAGTTATTGAATTAATATTAACTTATTTACGAAACGAAACGAAAATATAATAAACTAGATGTTTAGATAAAAGGACTTAGATCGGTATATATAAATACTCTCAAATCTGAGATTGATCTTGGAGCAATCATTATAATTACACTTTGTTAGGTTTTACCTGTCACTTATGCTATTAGAAATATATACATTATTTGTTTTATATACATTATGCATTTATATATAGGGAAAAAGTATGCATTTATTCCCGACTGCTAAGGAAGGGTTATGTTTTTCGCGCGTATCTTGTATGTATGTATTATTCTTTATTACCTCACATCTCCAGAACCACTGAACAGATTTACATAATTGAGGTATCGTTAGATTCGTATTAGCAGTCCAAGTGTTCTTAAATATGTGACATTAAAAATAAACAATCATGGCGGCTGTGGGACGCCATTGGACATAATGAAAAAAAAAATTTCGTTTCGAATACCACAATATGGGTATCAAATTCAAGAACTCAATATGACGATTTCAAAAAGGTATATCATGATTATCATTACCATAGTAAAATCTAACAAAAAAGTGAAAAATAAAAAAATATTTGCAAAAACAAAAACCCCGACTGTATAAAACTAAAAAGAAAATAAACAAGCCCAATAGTTTATTAGGATTAACAGTCGGGACCTATTAGTAATACTTCAATTAATAAAATCTTTACCACAAACCCCGCATAATTTAAAGAGGTCCTGACTGTTAATCCTAATAAACTATTGGGCTTGTTTATTTTCTTTGTAGTTTTATACAGTCGGGGTTTTTGTTTTTGCAAATATTTTTTTTCTTATTTACTTTAATTTTTTTCATTAATAACAACAATCACAGATAATGATTTGTATTCATCTCTAATCAGAACTTAACTTTTATAGAATTACAAAACTAGTCTCTATTGTTGTTTGCATTGTTAAAGTTATTTTGTATAATATGTGGTTGAAATAGAAGCAAAAGTTAAAGCAGTTCACTACTCTCTATAGTTTGCTACCTTATGATTTGCTGAAAGTTCTTGGCCCAACTTGAACCATTTTTATTATCCAGAACAACAACTTCAAAGGCACTGGAAGAATCACATCAAATTTGATGCCAGTTAACAAAAGGGGATCAGACAGTAGAGGTGAGCATTAAAGAGACTTATATATTATAGCTAATGCTATGAGTTCCTCACTATGCAACAAAGTCTCACACAACCTCGGGATCAATCCATAACATGCTAAATAGTTTTTCTAGTATATGTTATGGGCCTAATCTGATTTTAGGACAAACTAGTTTTTCCTAGGCTATACTAATTAACACTATTGTGGTTGGGATGAATTAATTTCGCCTAGGCAAAACAAATTTGTCGTAAAATTGGGTCAGGGCAGTAACATGTATATTAATAATTTTACTATTGTTTGCAATGGATAAACTCAATAACCACTGAATCAATTTCAAAGATTATTTTAACAAAATATAGCCAGTCACTAATGTTTTTATTTTAAAAATAATATTATAAGACGAAAAATGTCCACAATCTGTATAAATTGCCTAAAATTTGCTGTCTGTAGGACTTCGTAACTAATTACTAGTACACAAAAAAAAGTGAGGCAACTATACACTTTACTGTGAAAAAAAAAATCAGAAGTAGATGTGTTTTATTTGTATGCTTATATTTTTTTTGAGGTTGGTGTCTAGAGTATTATTGGATTTAATAAAAATAGGAACGGGCTATATGTATGAGGCCAGTTGTGGTGTAGGGGCACAAGTGTGTGACTGTAAACACAACTAGTTGTGGGTTCGATTGTTACGTTCCCACACAACCCGGGAATCGCTGACTTAGGCTTTCCGCAACGTTCCCACACTTATTTCCCACACTTAGCATAGAGATCTTAGAATTGTAATAATCTGTTATTTGAATCCTCGCATCATTTTACACCCATTCTATTAATTAACATTAAAAATAAATGTAATAAGATAAATCATTCTTGTTTCCAACTTTGAGCAAGTCTCACCTGTTTAGTAATAAGTTAATTTTAATAAAGTATTTTAATTAAATCGGTTTTTTTGGAACCTACGCTGCCACCGTACTTAATTCGATCACCACTTGAGAAAAATAAATATTTATTAAAGTTTATATTTTAATTTCTTCTTTCTGGTGTTGAGGTAAAAGCGTAATGTTGAGGTCCGCCAATCAACACACAATGCCTTCAGAATTCAGCAGAAAGTCGAGAACAAAGTGTCTTAACACTAGGCCTCTAGTACCAGTATCCTCTACTCTCTGAATATCCTGCTGTGTACAGGATACAGTGTGAAGCAGATTTAATACTATTAGTCAAAAAGCACGAGTTTATTACGTAGGAGATGTTCCCTTTGTATCATCAAAGAGCACTATTGACAATTGGCACATTGAACCTACAACAATTGTGTTTTCAGTCAGACTCAAGTTAACCAAGATTTAGAAACATACCATATAAATAAATAGGTATTTACATTTTTGTATTAAGGGAAAACTATAGTACAAATGAATTATGAGTTTATTTTGATTTCAAAAGGTTTCATCTCAGAATTCAGCAGAAGAGAGCTGTTTCATCTGTATTCATAGATAATATTGTTACACTTATTTCTTAGTATTTTTTTATGTTCAATAAGTTCTCAACTTCTTAAATATTTACATTTTATGTTACTATTATAGATAGTACAAACAAGTTCATAAACAATGGCGATTAGTGAAACAGTAATGTATTTTTATCTATGAAATAATTAGTGGAATTAGAAAAAGTGAAATGCTCACAATAAAAACAACGAATGCGAGCGCCAGAGCAGTGGAGGCGCGCGTGTGTCCAGCCTTCGCTTGCACAATCGACCTCTTCCACATCATTGAAGGTAAATCTGCGATTTCACATGACACTTTCTCCTCCAAATAAACATGGGTATCATCTTGCAGTAGCATGATTCGGTAATTATATCGCGTAGGATCGTCATATCAATGCGTTATACAACATTTGCGACCACTTTTTCACACTCCACAGTAAACTACGATTGCAAACTAACAATCAACCAACAATTGTCATATGCCACTGCCACTGCCACTTGCCAGCCCAACAAGTTGACATTTCAATTTCTAATATGTGTAATAAATAATAATGATAAAGGCATGCATACTCATACAGTGTAAATTATAATTTTACAAATTTATTAATCATTATTTTAATTTATTTAGTGTCGAATGTAAATTATACATAAATAACTTAATGCTAAATATTTAACAATATTTAACTAGACAGCACCGTATTAAACATCAGAAGAACTACACATTTATTTGGTTATAAGTAACAAATTACTATATTTCATAAATTTTATTTGTATACACGTGTGTTGTTTTGGTCCGTATCGAAGGAAATATTTTGTTATATTATATTAGTAAATTCATAAATGGTAAATTCTAATTCGATTTACAAAATTATCTGGCAATAGCATAATTATTAAATGTCAATGTCAAGCTTCCTCATAAAAGTAATGTCACACAGATTAAACGTATTGTTTAAATACAAATACCGGTTTGTTATAAGCTAACAAGTAATTCATATTTTTATAAAATAAACTAAGTTTGTAAAAGTAATGGCGCCTATTGATGCAGAGACTTGGGCAACAGAAGATACTGTTAGAGTATTGATAGCTTCAGATATTCATTTAGGTTACCTGGAAAATGACGCTGTTCGTGGTGAAGACAGCTTTATTGCGTTTGAAGAAGTCCTATCCTTAGCAGTTGAATATGATGTGGACTTCATATTGCTTGGCGGAGACCTCTTCGATCACGCAAAACCTTCTCCCAGTTGTATGTTTAAGTGTACACAGATTATTAGGAAATATTGTTTTGGAGAAAAGCCTATTAGTATAGAAATATTATCAGATCAATTTAAGAATTTTTCAAGGGGTGTTAATTATGAAGACCCTAATCTAAACGTTTCATATCCTATATTGTCAATTCATGGAAACCATGATGATCCAGTGGGCCAAGGTAGTGTAAGTTCCCTAGATATCTTGTCAATAACAGGTCTTGTCAACTATTTCGGTAAATGGACTGATTATACACATGTTCGTATTTCACCAGTTCTGATACAAAAAGGTGAAACTAAACTATCTCTTTATGGTTTAAGTCACTTAAAAGATCAACGTCTGGCAAGATTATTTGCTGAAAAAAAAGTTGAGATGGATCTTGTAGAAGATGGGAACGACTGGTTTAACATCTTAGTATTACATCAAAATAGAGCAGATAGAGGACCTAATAATTTTATATCTGAAAACGTACTGCCCTCCTTCCTAGATCTTGTAGTGTGGGGTCACGAACATGACAGTCAAGTATTTGCTACAAAAGATATTAAAAGAGAAAATGAGAGCTTTCTTGTCCTACAGCCAGGTAGTACAGTGGCCACTTCACTAGCTTCAGGTGAAGCTTTACCCAAACACTGTGTGTTATTGCAATTGCATAGAAAAGAATACATAATAACACCTTTGCCATTAAAAACAGTTCGCCCTTTCATATTTAAGACTATTGTTTTATCTGAGGAAAATATAGGCAATGAAGGTGTAAATGAAAATGAGAAAGTTCAGATTTTTCTGAAGGAAAAAGTGCATGATGCTATTCAAGAAGCAGAAACATTGCGTAGTAGTGATCCAAGGCAACCCACACTACCTCTCATCAGACTTAGTGTATTTTTTGAACATGATGGTCAAGATTTTAATCGTGTCAGATTTGGCCAGAATTTTAATGGCCAAGTCGCGAATCCAAACGACGTTTTGATAATGAAGAGGGAAAAGAAAATTCGCGATCGAAAAGGGCGAGATACCGTGGAAGGTGACGACATCCACATCGGCGAAGTCGCGGCCGAGGCGACGGACGTGGAGACACTGCTGCGCTCGTACTACGAGACGCAGCCGGCGGAGCGCCGTCTCGCCGTGCTGTCGGTGCGCGCCGTCACCGAGGCCGTCCGGGACTTCACCCTCAAGCGCGACGATGACGTCTTCCGCCGGGTGCTGGACGCTCACCGCGCGCGCTGCGTCAACTTCCTTCTAGAGTCCACCGCGGAGACGCAGGACGAGGTGGAGGTGAAAATGAAGGAGTGCAAGATCGCTCTGGACGCGGCGGACGAGGACGGCCTCAAGAGTATAATCGCGGCGGCCGCCAAGTCGGCGCAGGCGCCGGCCGTCAAGCAGGAGGCGGTGCTGCTGTCCAGCGACGAGGCGCCGGCGGGGCGCGGGCGCGGCGCTCGCGGCGGGCGGGGCGCGAGGGCGCGGGGCGCCCGCGGCGGCCGGGGCGCGGGGCGGGCGCGCGCGTCCCCACCGGTGCCCTCGCCGCCGGAGCGCCGCACGCCGCGCCGCACGGCCGCGCAGAAGACCACGTCATGGCTGCAGAGCATGGCGGCGGAGCGCTCGCGGCGGCGCCGGGACTCCTCCGACATTGAAGTGTCAGACTGATTGTTGTAATATTTGTAAGTGTAACAATACATTTTATTTTATATTTTGAATTTGTTTAATTTACAAAACGTGCCATCTGCTCTGTCGTACTCTTTAATACTTTTAACCTTCAACTTTGGGCTCTTACAACCAAGCCATACAATTTTGTCACTGTTACTGTTTTCACCATATATACAAAGACCGAGCTACTTTATTTATAGTTATATACCATTAGCTCATTGTTCCATTTATGTTATTGTAAAATAACAGTATTTTAAGAGGTCAGTCCTGGAGCAGGGACATATTAGTGTGTGAATGTAAACGCGACTGGTTACGAGTTCAAACCCTACTCGAGGAAATATAATATTTATTTATTTTTAAATTTTCATTTCCTCTCTTTGATGTCGAGGCAAAGCGNATATATATATATATATATATATATATATATATATATATATATATATATAAGGAGTATGTAATTTCTCTACAGGTATTTTATATTGCTTTAAACTTTGCATACAAAGGGATCCCGTAGTATATCTATTTTTTCACCCATTATTATTACCAGTAAAAGTATCGACACTTATGTGGTATCTATATATTTAATATTTTTTCACCCTTTAGAGTTTTTCAGGTGGAAAACGTAGACAATTTTTTAATTTGAGAAAATATTTTATTAACTATAAAAATATTGGTAGTTTTTATAATTGTAATAGAATTAAACAATTTTCTAAAATGTTATTCCCTTGCATGCGTTGTAATAATTATTGAGATCTATTAAACAAAAAAATACATTCTCATTTATATAAATATATTATATGTTATTTTAATGTTTATCTTAAAATAAATAAATGTATTTTGATAAAATTTATTTTCTTAAAAAAATTAGAGTGCCCAAAAAAGCTATCGTTTCTCTATGAGGATATAAATAAATAGTTATAAAGGTTAGTTATTTAATCAATACACCATTCATACATGACGAATGTTACAATAAAAAGTAAATAAAGACAATAAAACCGATTTTACCGTTCTCGCACCACATCTTGCGTCATCGCTCCTATCTAAATATCACAGTTTCTGGTTCTATTACTTTTGTTAAATGCCCCCAATAATAATTTTTGTAACGAAAATCGAAAGTGCCACCCTATGGTTTTAATAATTTTCACTTTAGAAATCTTAAGTGCGCTGCAAACATACATTATCTAATAAAACAGGAACGTAATTCTCGGTACTTAAACAAACAAATAATTTACAAATTTAGGCAAGCCAAGCCGCGAGCTGGTCGCTAGTACTTAATAAAAGGATAGAAGAGTCGATTCTGTAAATGAGATATAAAAAAGATAAAAATTAGGTCAGTTAATATATTCATTACTCGCGGCCCGCCCGCGGCTTCGCCCGCTTAAACAACGTAGTTTAAGAAGGCGAAGCCGCGCGAATAATGTGATTATTGATCTAATAAACAGAAATTACTTATAATATGATTTTTATTACTTTAATCTGTAATATTCTATTATGATTTTATTACTACATTATCGTAATTTCTATTATATAAGGAATTTTGATTGTTTTGAATGAAAAATACGACCAATGTTGATATTTGAGATTTATAAAAATATACATAAAGCTAATTATTTCTTATACGTATATATTTTTACGTTCTTTTTACCTATGAAATGTACGTCTCATCATAATTTTAAAACTATTAAATGTGCTGATGTCAGTGAATAATTTAATTTACTCTTTCAGAAACAGCCTTAAACGTTAAATTATTGATTTGGGTAAGAATTAATAATATTCTATATAAAACGATTGCTGTAGTTTTTAAATTAGTTACATATATTAATAGCCGAACGTACAATTGATAAATATGTAGTTATTACAGAGTACACGTAAAAAGGATGTTTTAAGATATTTTTATATAGATTTATTTTAAACGAACGTCGTTCGTTCGAACGTTCGTCCGAAGAATCTATGTATTTACTTAATATTTATTTGAAGATCAAATCGGTCTTTATCTACGTGTTGAATTAATTACGACTTAAACTTAACTGTTATGATTTAAGAAGGTAACCTTCACTAACAATTCAATTTTGTTTTTTTTTATGGAAAAGACAAGGCAAACGAGCGTTCGGGTCACCTGATGGTAAGTGATTACCGCCGCCCACGACCCCGCGCGGCACCAGAGGAGCTACAGGTGCGTTGCCGGCCTTTTAAGGTGTATTGGGCGCCAGAGCTCGGCATTACCTGATGCGAAACGCACTGGCATAAAGCCACTACTTCATGTCGGTTTTAAATGCCGGAAGTGGTAATGATCCGGTAGAGTCTGCCCATGCGTGTTGCCATTGCTGGCGACATGATTCTACCACACGTACTTTAGTCGCCTCTTACGGCACCGCCAGTACCAGGATGATCCTATTCTGAGCCGGGATCACACGGCACAAAACTTGTTTACTTTATTGTTTGTATTCTGAACAAATATTGCTTTAAATATAAATATTTTTATCAACAGTCATATAACCAAGACGTTTCGAATGTCATTCTTTGGCCAAGAATCTGACCAGCGCGATTATTATATAACAAACAAACACTTGAACTTGAACGGTATACTTTGACTTGCTTGGAATCTGTTCCAAATAATTTAAATTAAATAATAAGACAATAGAGTCTCAATCTCAATGTTATACAGAGTGAGTTCAAAGCTATATTTACTTCTAGAACAGTCAATTCCAGGAGTTTCTTGTCATTTAAGGATTGGGCGACTGTGGGAATTCATAAGAGTAGACAAAGGTTATATGAACTTTATAGTGAGAAAACGTATAACCATAGTGAAACATTTATTAATTATGTTAAATCTTATTCTAAATTATTTAAAAAAGTGTGTTCCATGGCAAAATCGTTACATATTAAAAACAAGATTAAAAACTCTTTTAATAAAATTAAAATGACATGGGACATAATAAATTGTGAAACTGGAAAAGCCAGGGATTGCAATTATGAATTTAAATTAAGAATTGACAATGGGTTAACCAGCTCGGACCAAGAAGTTGCCAGTGTTTTTGAAAAATTCTTTGCTGATATTCCAGTTTCCACAACCAAAACACTTATATCTTCCACGACAGTCGCTGAATCTTTACTTAAGGAGAACGTAAACAAATGTGATATAGATTTTAAATTTAAAGTGGTCAACTCAAGAGACATTGTTAAGACATTCAAGTCCCTAGATATTAAGAAAACATCAGATATATGGGGAATTTCTGTTAAATTAATTAGTCATATAATAGACGCTGTTGCTCCTTTCCTCGCGACTGTATTTAATAATTGTATAGAGTATGGTGTGTTTCCTGACTTAATGAAATTTAGTAAAGTCATACCTATATTTAAATCGGGTAGTACATCCGATCCCAACAATTTCAGACCTGTATCTATACTACCCTCATTTAGTAAAATCTTTGAGAAAATTATTTTAAATCAAATGCTGATGCACTTTGACTCGCATCAGCTTTTGCATGATAAACAGTATGGCTTTACTAAAGGTCGCTCGACTACTGATGCTGGTGTAGGACTTATAAAAAGTATATTTGAGGCTTGGGAGGGATCGCAGGATGCTCTTGGTATGTTCTGTGATCTGTCTAAGGCCTTTGATTGCGTTCAGCACTCTACATTGGTCATGAAGCTACACCATTACGGCATAAGAGGACGTGCACTCAATCTTCTGACCTCTTATTTAGCTAACAGAGTTCAGAGGGTTGATGTAAATGGCAAGAAATCTCCTGGATCATTTGTCAGTATGGGGGTCCCACAAGGGTCTATTCTTGGTCCTTTTCTGTTTTTAANGCGCCGGTTCTTCTCAGGTCTGAGGCATTAACTTTCGTGAACTGGTGGTAAATTATTTGACGTTCAAAAAATGAAGCATGTAACTTCTTATTTTGAATAAAATTATTTGACTTTGACTTTGAAACAAACTTGCAAGCATATCAAATTTGGGCTGAGGCACTGGTTACTAAGGATTCGGAGGTAAAAACCTCAAAAAGGAAGTATAACCGAGTCTCTAGGTTCTTTAAACGGCAAATTGCCAAAGCAAGGTCCGAGCATATCGCCAAAATTGGCGAGAAGTTTAAGAGCTACCCGTCCGGAAAAAATCAGTTCTGGACCCTCTCAAAGGCGGCACTTGGCAGCTTTAGCCAGCCTTCGCTTCCGCCATTACGCACGGGAAATGATATCTTGGTCTACACGGCAAAAGAGTAAACCGATCTCCTGGGCGCTCTCTTTGCCTCAAACTCGACTTTGGATGACCAAGGAACAACGCCGCCGACCATCCCGCGGCTCAATACCTGAGGTTAAGTTCAACCAAACAGCTGTTCAGCGAGCTCTGTCCTCTTTGGACATCCACAAGTCGAGCGGGCCAGATGGCATCTCTCCCTTAGTGCTCCGTTCCTGTGCTCCTGAGCTGACACCGGTGCTAACGCGTTTGTTTCGGCACTCTTACTCAGTCGGCGTATTCCCAGACTCATGGAAGAGCGCTCGTATCCACCCGATCCGAAAGAAAGGCGATAGTTCCGATCCATCTAACTACAGGACTAACTATTGCTATCACCTCCCTGCTCTCAAAAGTCATGGAGAACATTATCAATAGCCAGCTTTTGGTTTATCTAGAGGATCACCGATTGATTAATGACCGACAATATGGCTTCCGCCATGGTCGCTCAACCGGTGATCTTCTAGTTTACCTTACCCATCGCTGGGCTGCGGCTATTGAAAGCAAGGGAGAGGGCCTGGCAGTTAGTTTGGACTTGGCGAAGGTCTTTGATCGAGTGTGGCATGAGGCGCTCCTGGCTAAACTTCCGTCCTATGGGCTTCCCGAGGATTTATGCAAGTGGATCGCCAGCTTTCTCACTGGGCGCAGCATCAAGGTCGCTGTCGACGGTTTTTGCTCTAATCATATACCCGTGAACGCTGGCGTTCCCCAAGGCTGCGTGCTGTCCCCTACGCTGTTTCTTCTGCATATCAATGACATGTTAGAGGATTCTAGCATTCATTGCTATGCAGATGATAGCACGGTGGACGCTGTTTACTCCGGCCGAGCAAGTCTTTCTCGGGAAAACGCCGAACAGTGCCGAAATAAACTTGTGTCTTCCGTTGAGGCATCCCTCAACAATGTCTCCTCATGGAGTGAAAGGAACCTAGTTCAGTTTAACCCCCTGAAGACACAAGTTTGCGCGTTAACCACAAAAAAATCCCATTTATCGTATCACCAGTCTTTCAAAACATTCCCCTTACAGCTGCGCCCAGTATCAGTATATTGGGCCTTAATGTTTCGAGGGACTGCCAGTATCGCGATCATCTGGAAAGCAAGGCCAAGTTGGCCTCGAAGAAACTGGGGGTCATCAATAGAGCGAGACGGTACTTCACGCCAAAACACCGTTTGGCCCTATATAGGGCCCAGGTTCGGCTTCATATGGAGTACTGTTCTCATCTCTGGGCTGGTGCACCCCAGCATCAGCTTGAAGCATTTGATCGCATACAACGTAGAGCCATTCGAATCATTGGGGACCCAATAATCTGTGATAGGCTTGATACTTTGGCTTTGCGTAGAGACGTCTTCTCGCTGTGCGTTCTCTATCGCATTTATCATGGGGAGTGTTCTGAAGAACTGTTTGACCTGTTATCTGCCGCTGAATTTTCTAACAGCACAGTACGCCATAAACTAAAATATCATCCACACCACCTGGATACGTGGCAATCCACTACTGTGCGGTTTCCTTCCACGCGCCACGGAACTGTGGAATGGCCTACCCGCGGCAGTGTTTCCAGGTCGATATGAAATGAGTACCTTCAAAAAGCGCGTCTATCTCTACCTTAAAGGCCGGCAACGCACCTGCAGCTCCTCTGGTGTTGCACGGAGTCGTGAGCGGTGGTAATCACTTAACATCAGGTGACCCGAACGCCCGTTTGCCTTGTCCTTTTCCATATAAAAAAAACATTCGCAGGCAAACTAATGCTTTGAGTTAATTCAAATATATAAATGTCGATGACAAAAACTAAACAAAAACAAATACTTTTAAGTAAATTGGTTCAGTACTTTCAGAAAAAAATGTGACCGTACAAATAGACAGACAGACAAGAAATTAAAAAAATATATTTTTGCTTTCTATTATTCTCTTTAAGTGTCCCTATATCCATTTCAGTCAAAATTACTAAATGTAGAGACAAAATATTTTTACTGTTTTATTTTATATAGAGATAGAACCAAAAAACCATTCAGCAGAATTTTTGTCTGTCTGTGTGTTCGCCAATCACGTAAACATTACCAAAAATGTTTTTTTGTATGATGAGCCCAGGATCTGGAGGTACATTTTTTTGGTTTCAACCAAACAAAATTGAGCGTATAGCGACATTTGTGTAACGTGTTTGTGTTGCTTACCACCGTCAGACTAGCGTAAGAAATTCTTAAGGTTGGAGGAAGACAAAGGTAAGTGAATTAAATAAAACTTTGAATGTATGTTTTTTTGTATTTTGCAGAAAAACATTTTTTGGAAAAAAAAAACATTTTATTGAATAAAATAAAATAAAATGGAAGCATAAAATTCTTTTAAAATTGTTATAAATTTGCGATTTACGAATAGCAGGCATGTTATTTATAAAATGTCCCCTAGTTCGTGTTACTACCGGATTAGAGAGATACTAGATACTTTTTAATAAATTTATATTTATATAATAATTAAGATAATTTAAATTTAAAGCTTAAAAACAGTTAATGTATTTATTACGTTTTAAGTGTGGTAGAGTCACGTCGTCAGCAATGGCAACACGCATGGGCAGACTCGACCGGATCATTACCACCCCCGGCATTTAAAACCGGCGTTAAGTAGTGGCTTTATGCCACTGCGTTTCGCATCAGGTAATGCCGGGCTGCGGCGCCCAACCCACCTTACAGGCAGGCAACGCACCTGTAGCTCCTCTGGTGTTGCATGGGGTCGTAGGCGGCGGTGATCACTTACCATCACGTGACCCGCACGCTCGTTTGCCTTCTTTTCCATAAAAAAAAAAAAAAATTAAGGTTTCTCGTGATGAAAATTCGGTATATTGCAGTTACAGTGCAGTTCGTAGTTAACTCTGTATTTCAAATGTTACCGACATACCCTCAATTTTGTCATTAAAATATTGTTACTTAATTTTTTAGATAGTTGAAATTAATTATAAAGATTTTTTACAAATATATAGTTTATGTAAATAATATTTAAATAGTTTTTTTTGCCAGAACCAGAACTAACAAAATAACGTACTAGCACGAACTTTGGGCCATTTACTTTAAATTTGCTTTAGATATGTGCGCGACAAAAGCATGAATAACTCAATACTCTGATGATTCTTTTTTTATTTCAAAGGATCTACTTTAACGATACTTTCGTGAAAGTTAGTAGTTAGGTTCTGATAATGGGATCCGGTTGACAATGGTATCTGTGAGGAAATCCTAAATTAGGATTAAGTATATGTGCGACAAATGGATGAATAACTCAATATCACGCCAACCGATTCCGATGATTCTTTTTCTATTGGAAAGAATATACTTCAAGGACAGTTTGGTGAAAATTTGTTTAGGTTCTGATTATGGGATCCGGTTGAAGTTGAACAAGTTTGTTTTTTTAGTAAAAAATATAATAGTATTATAGGTACTGTAATAGTTACAAGAACAAACATTGTTAAAATTGTCAGGTGTCAGAAGTGAGATACCAACTTTAAAAAAGAAGATGTTCTCATTTTCAACCGACTGTAAAAAAGCGAGAGGTGCCCAATTCGCCCGAATATTTTTATGTAAGTTCTTGTCAATACAACAAAATATTAGTTTGCACAAAAATAATACCTAATTAAGATTGCAGTTTTAAATGAAACAAAAATAGAATAGCCGAATGTTTATTGGCGGCGGCGCGGCTAGGCGCGCGCGGCGGCGGGGCCGGCGGCGCGCAGCACGCGGCGCAGGTAGCGCAGCGCGGCGGCGGCGGCGGCGCGCGGCGCACTGCCCGCGAAGGCGAGCGGTGGCGACGCGGGCACGAGACGCAGCACCGCCAGCGCGCCGGCGCGCGCGCACTCCGCCCGCAGCCCCAGCGCCGCGCACGCGCGCCGCAGCGCCTCGTCCTGCTCCTCGTCCGCCTCCAGCCGCAGCGCGTCCGCCGCCTCCGCCAGCCGCGAGGCGTCTGTCGGCATAACGTCCAATTAGAGGTGCACGCAGCAGCTGTCGGTCCAGTCAGCCGGAGGAGTCACCTAACATCATGTCTTTTTGAACAAGAAGTCTTAACATTAATCTTTTAATCTCACTAACTACGAGAATACTTTGATTTTTTAACTAACACCTACATAAAAAATAAAAAAAACATAGATGTTACTCAAACTCTAAAATAAATTCTGATGAAATCTAAACTACATCAATATGCACTATATGAGAAATACTTTTCAAAATAAAATATCAGCAATACAAAAAAAAATCATGCTCAATCACAAACATATAATTGCATCCACAATAAATGAAAATAAAAAAAATCAGCTTCACACTGCAGGGTAGGCAGAGGGAACCTAGTGTTAAGACACTCCGTTCCCCACTTTCTGCCGAATTCTGGAGACATTGTGTGTTGAGTGGCAGAACTCAACGCCGCGTTTAGCCTCGACACCAGAGACCAGAGAAGAAATGGAAATATAAATTTAAGTAAATATTTCATCTACTTGAGTAGGGATCGAACCTACAACCAGTCGGTTTTACAGTCACACTTTGTGCCACTGCGCCACGACTGGCCTCGTATCCACAATAGGTACTCGTAATACAGAAAAATTACTGTTATCAATATGTAAACTTAGTCATTTCACAAGTAATATTTGTTATGGTGACATATTAAAAAAGAATGCACTAATAATAGTGCATTCTTAATTATAATAGCAATATAAAATAAGCGCACATTTTTATTAAAAACTTAAAATAATTTCCACTCACCAGCCATCTGCCACAATAAGATAAGTTTTATTAATGGATCACTACAAAGTGAACAGAAAACAAGCCATACTCTATGAACTACCAAACAGAGGAGGTAAGTGGTGGCGCCCGCGCGAGTTACCAATATCTGTAAGCACACCGAGGTGGTAGTCGCTGAGGCGCAGGCCGAGGTCGGGCCTGGCGGCGCCCCCGCCCCCGCCCGCGGCGCCCCCGCCCTCGCCCGCGCGCTCCGCGTAGCGCTGCGCGGCGGCCTCGGTGTTGCGCTTCTCGTGCGAGCGCTTCTCGTATGCGCGCGCCAACGCCTCCTCCTGCGCACACATACGTATTTATTATACTTGTAAACCAAATTTTTTCCATGTCTAGACATTTTAGAAATTTGTAGTGAATATTAACTTTTAATAAAATTAATTAAT
>JAAIXJ010000585.1:0-27056 GCA_013403705.1 Heliconius hermathena
ATTTAAGCTAATTAGCAACATAAAATAAATATTTAAAATTATTAAAACTAAAAGTGCAAAACGGCGCGGGGCGGGGGGGACAACTAATATACTTATTTATATGCTGAGAGTAAGGGATTAATGAAACATGAGCCAAAACTGCGGTTTATAGCTGGCGTGATGTGTCAACAATTTAATGCGTTTTTCTCTAAAACTACAAACTAAAAGAGCAAATTTTATCTTCGTTTAACGTAGAAAGTTAATAAAGTATTTAAAAGGATAAGGATTGATACCATTATGGACAAACATCCCTCACAATAAAAAATATATTCAAATTACTATTTTTAGACAGAAATATGCTCTACTGACAGACAGAAATATGCTGTATGTTATCCTTAGAAGATACGAATATACTATTTTTAAACATTTTTAAAGTGTGAAACACACTTGGGAAAGAAAAATACTTATTTAGAAAATGTATAAAAATTTGAACGTTTTTTTCAACGTTTCAAATTTTTATATGTTTTCTAAATAAGTACGAATATACTGTGGCTGACTTTTTTGTAGATCTTATTAAGAGGAATAATACTTTAGTACATTGTTTCCATGTAGGACTTACCATTAAAGCAGCGCATCGGTGAAAGTGTCTAAACGGGTAGGACTTTATACACATTTATCATATTTATTTCAAATTACATTAAAACCTTCCCTAAGAAATACTCTACCTAACGGTGAAGCGCATCAAAATCCGTTGGGTGGTTTAGAAGAAGAAGAGTTAGAAAGGCCAGACAGAGGCGGAAGGCGTTCTTATTTTATAATATATAGAGATAGAGATAAGACAATGTTTTATTTTATCACTAATAGTATCCGCAGCGCATGCGATGGCAGGTTTCAGGGCCTATTCAATTCAAATAAAGAAAGAAAACATCTAATCTGTTGTCTTCATAATGTTAGTGATATCGATGCACCTCCCCCCACCCCGCAGAGTTAGTTACTCGCTATGGTGCGCGAGGCTACACTCCGCATTTTTTATTATAACATGATTTTCTTCAGAGTGATATTTTTAAATTCGTTATATCTTTTGAATGAAATGTCCGATTTTGTTATTTTAAAAAATATTTTACATATATTGAAATTATCTTTAATAAAATATCATTTAATAGAATAGCTAACGAGATACAGCGTGAAGATAAATAGAATACTACACCCTATTAATAGGTCATCCCCCTATTAAACTTATATAATATATATTTAATAAAACTGTAACATTATTTAAAGTAATATTAAATTAAAAAAATAATTAAGCTTCCATAGTGGTATGATTATACACATATAAATATGGATGCATAAATATCACAAATAACACTTTTCTCTTTTAGTTAACTTTTTAAATGGGCAGCCTTAAAGACTTTTACGTATAACTACGACCTTCATATAAAACATTCTAATAAAAACTTAGGGCATTCATAGCGCAGGGCCACACGCGTACGGTTGTATACGTGACAGGTTGTGGATATTATATCCCCATATTTTATATTTACATTTTACCGCTCTAGTAACGAGGTGTTAAGTTCGACACCCAACCCGAAATGGCTCAAGAAATCTGTGGAAAATGGGGAACGGAAGTGTCCTAATGAGAACAAAGTACCTAATACAGCGTGAAACCAAAACAAAAATATTTAGTTACTAGTACTCACCTGCAACTTACCCTTAGATATTTCGAAAATTTCTCTCTTTCACAAATGGTTTTTTTTGAGTCTAGTAGTTTCATGAATTATTCAGTAATGGAAGTAATTTATATACAATATATAGCATGAAAGAATGCAAAGAAAATTAATTTTTATATGGTATATAGGGAATATAAAATTTCAATTAAGTTCTGAATTGCATCCACTTTACTCTTACAATAAGGTAGTAAAGTAGTTTCTACCAGAACGGCTAACATTGTTGTGTGTAACCTATGGTGTATTTTTAGCTTCACGCTGTAACTCGCAAATGACAGGGCAGGCAGAGGAAAGGAACCTGGGAACTTAGTGTTAAAGCACTTCATTCCCATTAAGGAAACAGAGGAATTCTTGAGGTGTTGCGTGTTGACTGCCGAAACTTAATGGTACGTTTTGGTTACCAGAGCGAAGAAGTGAAAATATTTATATATTTCACTCCCCCGAGTGGGAATTGAACTCACAACCGACGCGATTAGAGTCGCACATTTATTCCTCTGCCCCACGACGATCTCAAATCTACAGGCCTAAGGTTATGCATAAGTTTTGCTTCTTCCCTTTAATCATACAGAGAAATTTAATACCCTGGACTTTGTCAGGACATGACAGGACAGAAAAACGAACTTACATTTATTGTGTATTGATATTTCCTCCAACTTTATATTATAAGAGAAATGTTAAATAAGAAAAATTGATAAGAATCAGATATTTGGCATCCGGCCTGAAATATATTGTAGTCTAATATAAATAGTCATTTTTATACTCCATTTAATACGTAAGTTACTTTTCCAAATATACAACTTATATTATTCCTCTTCGACTTTTCGTTGTAGGATAGATATGGATAGTATTTAAGAATATTCCTATAAGTAGTATTAAAAGGTACAACCTTTTGGATGGAGTAAGGAGGCGTGGGAAGTTTTTATTTTTCAAATATACAACTTATATTATTCCTCTTCGACTTTTCGTAATAGGATAGATATGGATAGTATTTAAGAATATTCCTATAAGTAGTATTAAAAGGTATAACCTTTTAAAATAATCAGATTTACATTTTTTGCCGCATTACATTGTAGGCAGATGGAACCTATATATTAAAACACGTGCCCACACGGAGTAAGGAGGCGTGGGAAGTTTTTATTTTTGAGATTTACATAAAATGCAAAATTTAGTGGTAATATTAAAACTAATTTCGGTATATAATATTCGGTATATAATTTTGCAAAAAATTAAAAAGTCATTTTTTCAAAAAATAAATAAAAAATAAAATTATCGTTGTAAAATAAAACGCCATTTGTTAAGAACAACGTACACACAGACTAACCTATCAAAGTGACAACCCCGTAAGTTTCTGGAGTAGCGTCAAATAAAGGTATATTTCTGTCCGGGAGGATATTTGAGCCATCAAATTGGTCTAGGTTCTTATAGAGGGTCTTGAAAAAATTTAATGAGCCAGAACGCACCAATCCCTACTACTGACAACCCCGTAAGTTTCTGAAGTAGCGTCAAATAAAGGTATATTTCTGTCTGGGAGGATATTTGACCCATCAAATTGGTCTAGGTTCTTATAGAGGGTCTTGAAATAATCCGTAAATAATATATTGAAATTAAAGTTTGCTAGTATAACGTATTTTGCCTCAACTTTAAACAACTTTTAGGACGTCTGACAGGAATAAAAGGCCCACGTAAAGAAAATAAAAAATGTATATTTTTTTATTACCAGACCAGTAATAAAAAATATACATTTTTTATATTATTATTTAAATAAGAGCGTTTCTACTTTAATACAGGTGAACGTGTACCTTAAGTTGGTGCTACCTCTAAAAGGGCCCCTTTTTCAAGTTTGTAAGTACGCATACAGTCTTAACTACATGTTAGACTATGAATCCTCATAATTTCAGCCTTACTAAAATTACGTAGGTCTAGGGGCCCTGGGCTCTTAGTCTATTAGGTTTATTATAGAAAATAGGAAATTTCGTAAAATAGAACGAGAGATATACCTCTCGCGTTCTGGTATGTTTTTTATGAATAAAAGGTGGTAATTTTGTAGTAAGAGATGTTTACTTTATTAGTATGTATTCGCAGAGGGAACCTAGTGTTAAGATACTCCGTTCCCCAATTTCCGCCGTATTTTTCGAGTTTTGCTTTGCTTGTGTGTTGTGTTGAGTGGTGGAACTCAACGCCGGGTACAATCACACGCTTGTGCCCCTGCGCCACGGCGGCAAATGTATGATAGATACATAATATAGTAGAAACTGCTATATCGCATCTTTAATACCGTTTGACGGTGTACCCTGCATATAGCGGTGTATATATTCAGTTCTCAATCAATCAAATCTCGAATTCAAGACATTGCGTATTGAATGGCGGAGCTCAACGCCGCTGTTCGTCTTATTAAAATGAGAAAGTATTTAATTTCCCCGAATGGGATTGAACCCACATTGTGAATTTAACCATTATATCAAAATCGAGAAATGCATATCTATTAAATTTGTAATATTCACAAGATGAACATTTCTGTACGTGGCATTCGGAACATTCTACAATCGAGATATTTGGTATCAAAGATCTAAAATAATTGGATTTACTCACATTGTTTGACAAATACATATATATTTTAACTTTAATAGTATTAATATTTGTCTTTAATCTATTTATAATAAAATTAATCTAATTAATAATAGAATTTATAAGAAACCGCCTTGGCTGAGTTCAAATATTATTTTACGTGCAATGATTATGGGTTTGATGTATATATGCTTTTAGGCCTTTTTGTTCTTTTTTTTGTAGGCTGCACACTGTATTCCGTACAAAGCAGAATAGGCAGAAAGAACCTAGAACGCCTATTATTACAGAAATTGTCACACATTACGGCGTGTTGAGAAATTGATTTGTCGCATTTATATTCATTGTCATATAATATTTATTTTTTTATATTTATTTTTTTAATTACACAAATGTATGGTAACAGATCAGAGAAAAGAAAGAACAGTATTACATTTTTAAGGTTTCGCACGCTTCTGCTCCTGCGTGAAGGCTTGTATGGATTCACAATAGCTTCAGCAGTAGATATCTTTATATCTAAAAGGACATGTACCTGATTGACTAAGGTAAGACGCACGCACAGCCGTAACCGCTGTGCGTAGAAACGTGAAATTTGGACAGATGTCGTGTCGTGATTTGAACGTGAAATTTGGACAGAAGGGATTTTGAAAAATTTTAACCCTAAAAGAATGAAATAGGGGTTGAAAGTTTGTATGGTTTTTTTTAAATCGGCACCGATTTTTATTATATAAAATTTTAAATTCAGACTCTTAAAAATATTTCATTGAACACGTGTTTCATGGTTTTTTAGAATTCATCCCTTAAAGGGTTCAAATAAGGGGTTGAAAGTTTATATGAAAAAATCTTTAAATCGCCACCGATTTTTATAAAAAGTTAAATTTAGACTGTTAAAAATATTTAATTGAACACGTGTTTCGTGGTTTTTTTAGAATTCACCCCTAAAGGTGCAAAGAAGCGGGCGAAGCCGCGCGCGCCCGCTAGTCTGAAATATAATTATAATAATAATATATTATCGTTAGCTCAGAGTGTAAACCTGTTCAGTCTATTAAGCAAATTATCAAGAGGTACAAAAAAAGATCATAAAAAATACATACATATGTATGTTATCGGAAGTTACCTATTACCGGAAGAATTTTACAATTTCGAAAAATATTTTGAATTCTCTACTGTAAAATAAAAATTAATTTTACTTATTTAGAAAACGTATAAAAAATTGAACGTAGAGGGACTCGATCCCACGCCTCCTGGAAACCGAACAGGCGCTCTGACCACTAAGCTATACGTCCATAATTGAACGAACAGCGCGGGTTCGAGTCCAACAACGTTAAAATTTTTATACGTTTTCTAAATAAGTATTTTTTTTCTAAGTGTGGAACAAAACCTTAAAAATATTAAAAAATCAATTTTGTTTTTATTTTACACTCTTTCGAATGTAAATAATATATAAAAAATGTAAATATACATATACATAACGAAATATCAAAAAACCAGATTTATCATGTTTTGCACTCTAAGACGACGATATAGCAACATAAACCCAACCTTATTATACTGAATACCGTTACACAAACTTATTCAAGAAAGAATAAGTTTAGCTACCATACTACTTACCTAATACAATTAGTCACGCTCCATTTAACTATTTTTTTTTTCAGCTTCACACAGTATTCCCTCTGTATGGCAGGGTAGGCTAAGTGAAAATAGTGTTAAGACACTCCGTTACCCATTTCCGCCCAATTTTTGAGGTGTTGAGTGCCGGAACTCAACGCCGCGCTGCGCCTTTTTACCAAAGCGAAGAAATTAAAATATTCATAAACTAGCGGCTCGCCCACGGCTTCGCCCGTTTAAAATACATGATTATTGATTTAATATGCACAATTGATTGACAACTATAATGACTTCTAATATGATTTTTTTACGACATTATCGTCAAAGAATTTTTGATTGTTTTAAATAAAAAAATACGACCATTGTTGATATTTGATATTTATAAAATATACATAAAGCTAATTATTTATTACACGTATATATTTTTGTAACTTTATGTTCTTTTTACCTATATAATATACTCTGTTAAATGTGCTGATGTCAGTGAATAATTTAATTTACTCATTCAGAAACAGCNATTTTGATGAACCAAACTTTAGTAGTTAAGTTGAGTTAAAACAAAGCAATTGGTGAAACTTTTAAGTAAATCGGTTCAGTACTTTCAGAGAAAAATGTGGACATATATATATCGACAGACAGACAGACAAGAAATTAAAAAAATATATTTTTGCTTTCTATTATTCTTTTTAAGTGTCCCTCTATCCATTTCAGTCAAAATTACTAAATGTACAGACAAAATATTTTTACTGTCTTATTATATAAGAGATAATAATAATTCATCCTCAAGAGAAATGAATGTGAATGACTGAAATAAATCCACAAACGTCGCATTTACAGTCACATGCTTGTGCCCCTGCGCTACGACAAGCGTCAATTTTACTCTATCTGACATTTTTTTTTCAGCTTCACGCTGTATCCCGTAGAGGTAAAGTAGGGTAGGTAGAGGGAACCTTATGTTATAACACGAACTCGCGCCTCTTGGGCGATATCCTAGAGGCGCGGGTTAGACCCCCGCTTCGTTCAAATTTCCATACATTTCCAAAAAATATTTTTCTATATTAGATTTGTATCGTAAGAAAAACATAATATGTACATATTTCTCTCATAAAATTTCACTTGGTCTCATATCCATTTTCACAAGACAGATTCAATTACCTTGCAAATTAAGCTTCAAGCCTTAACTGATTTTGACAAAAATATTATTGCGAAATTAAACCTATTCTGAACATAATCATATATTTCAGGTAAACGTGATGAAGAATTATGAACGTGAGCTCGAGCACCGGAAAATACCATCAAATCTACAAAGATCCAAATATAAGAAGACATAATGAAGTTACTGTAAAATGGAAATGAATTCGAAAATATGCTTCCAATGCAAAAACATAACCAAAATCGATTCAGACTTTTCAAACGGAAGTATAGTGAACAATTACAATCAATCTGTCAATTATTCGATCGATTTCGATAGAACTTTCAACGATTTTGACGGTTTAAATTTGACGTTTACCAACGGAACGTGCAGTGATAGTGATGCCAAATATAATTTTTGGGCGTTATCGTTAATAGTGTTTCCGTTGTTGACATTGTTTGGGAATGTCTTAGTGATATTGAGTGTGGCGAGAGAGAGAAGTCTCCAAACAGCTACTAACTATTTTATTGTGAGTTTGGCAGTCGCTGATTTGTTGGTGGCGGTCGTGGTGATGCCTTTTGGAGTATATTATTTGGTATGTATTCTTTTAAATAAATATTAAGGTTTAATTTACTCTTAGAAATGTCATAAATAAATTCAATTATTATAAGAAGCTAGCCGTGGTTCAGAGGCACAAACTTGCGACTTTAAATGTGATGGGTTGTGGGTTTGGGAAATGAGTGTTAAACTTCGTAACGTCATGTGTTGTGGAATGCCGTGCTTTGTCTACTAGGGAGGGTAAATTAAAATAATTGAAAAACAACCTCTAGTGGAAATCGAACTCATAATCGTCATGTTTACAGTCAGACAGCTTTTTAAACATTTAATTAAACATATTTTTTTTTCATATTAAGTATAATTTGAATGTACTACCATTACACCCATTACTATTTTCACTACCTTTAATTTTACCAACATCAGCACAAAAGCTGGTCGAAACCTCAAAACCACGGAATGGCTCTGTCATATTAATTTAAAGCGCAACCGAGTAAACATGTTTGTTTCCTCTTCTCCATTCATCATTCTGAATTTCCTACATTGAAGTGATATTTTTGTCTAAATTGCACACATTACTCTGGGCAAATAACACAATTTGGATAAAAATACTTAAGAAAAAAATATTTCAATCTCGATTTTCGAATGGTTATACTTTTTATTTTTTTAGGATAATCTGATACACTCGCTTTAAGACAGAATATAGTGTTGAATTCCACTGGTTAACACCTAATGTTTCAAAAATTTGCCGGAAATAACAGTGTCTTAACACTATGTTCACTGCATACCAGGTTTCATGCAGGATATAACATAAAGCCAACAAAAATAATAGAAATTATTTAACCTAAACTTAGCTTAGTTTCACGCTGTATCGGATCGGATGTTGCGGCTTCCTTCATACAATCGCGTCTCCGAGCATCGCGCTCCATGCAATCCTTCTTACTTCACACGCGGGATAAAGCGTGAAGTTTAAATAAAAAAATAAAACATTTAGAGAACTGACACACTAAGAAGTGTATATCAGTACTAAGTGCATATACGCTAATTACAAGCTTACAATAAGATGAATATTGATTCGTGCTATCAACAGGCCATTCAAAAGGTCGACCTAATATCCACCAAATATGTAATTTGCACGTGTAACCGGTATTTTAATTGGCTTACACATTAATTATTACATAAAAGTAGTTTACAGTATATTATGCTCGTAAAATATGTACTAATGAATAAAATACACATCAAGTTTTTCCATTCGACGCCACCCAACTGAGTCTTAAAAATTGGGCGGAAAGTGGTGGTTCCTATGTTCCCTCTGCGTATCCTGCTACGTGCAGGATACACAGTGAAGTTAAACAATTCTTCATTTTCCGGTTGAAACCAAGATATTTCCGCCTCAACGTTACGTTTTGTGTGTCTGTGTCGGGGAAAACTTAATTAATTTCTACGATTGGAGATTAAACTACGGATACGTAAAGCGCAAAAAATTGTAAAATTTTAATTATTATTGTAATAATTGAACGAAGTGTCTTATTACTTTTAGGTTCCTAGATTGTCTTTGCCTACTCTGCTATATGCGGAATTCAGCATTAAGATAAGAAACAAAAACAATAGTTTGTAGGCTTCGAATTCACACCACACAAAATTATTTCAACCATGCCATAACAACATCGACAATGATTTTCAGATTGCGACTTCCAACCTTCCTGCTCTAGAATATTTAGGGTAAGCAAAATCGAAGATACGCGTACTACCTTCTCTTACCTCTTGGTTTAAAGGATACCATGATAGACCAGTTCCTGACACCCAGTGTACCTCCAAGGCAGATCAGAGTAGCCACCGTCTATGTCCATCGTTCGGTAGCTCTCACCGGTATGCAGTGAGAGAATCCACTCATCACGATACCATAAAGCCATCGACATAGAAGATATGGCCTTCCCACGATCGATAGTAGCCTCCCGAGGACCCTGGGGGTGTTCACAAGCTAAGAAGCAAGCAAAACGAAATGCGACACAAACTACCATCGAATATCCAGAGTCAGGTCTAAATATTTTATCTGATACCCACCTCCATCTTTTGTCCTTGATTGCGCATTAAGTAGATTTATAATTATGTACGGTGCGGGTGCTGCTGTGTGCGGGATACAGCGTGAAGCTGATTTATAATTATGTAACTTTGTAACTATTTTAAAAAAGTCTAAGTAATTAAATTTAATCGACATCTTATAATTGCATCGTCACAAAACGTGGTCATATATGACTTACGTAACATCACAATTATATAGTATGATAGAGCTTATTTAGTAAAATACTTATTTAGTAAACGTATAAAAATTTGAACGTAGCGGGACTCGAACCCGCGCCTCCTGGAAACCGACCAGGCGCTCTGACCACTAAGCCATACGTTCTCATCGAGCTACGCCGAAATTTTTATACGCTTGTTACAACTTATTTATGTTGTTAGCTTATTTGTTGTTAACTTATTTATGTTTAAAAATATCATAGAGCTGTTCCATTGATAGAGCCAAGACCTGAATAGTGGAGTTCTACAAAGGTTACCCGTAAATCACTCGAATTTAAGTTCATATATTTTATATCTCAAAGCACATCTTGTAAAACCTGGCGTAGAAAAGCGCTTTTTATTAGTTTTATTTAAAGTGTTTTTTTATAATTTAATATGTAACTCATCAAATATTCACCACACTGTATGTAGATTGAATTAGATAGTAGTTAGGTAAAGATTCCAACTACCAACTTAACGGCATGTTAAGACTGCATTAACATAAACATACCTGAAGTAACCGCTAAGTTTGACTTAAGCCGTGTCTACACTGAACAAATTTAAACATATATACCTATTCGTATATATTATATGTATATTATTTACTTTTTTAGCTTTAAGCTGTATCCCGCACCCTACAAGGTAGGTAAAGGGAACCTGGGAACTTTTTTAAGATACTCCGTTCTCTACTTTCTGTCTATTTTTTTGTGTTGAGTGGCGTAATTGCACTGTTTTGTTTGCACTAAGCGCGACGGTTGTGGGTTGCTGTGGGTGAAATATTGATTATTTTGATTTCCACGCTCGAATACCAAGTTCAAGCGCAGCGTGGAGTTCCGCCACTCAATACGCAATGCCTTGAGAATCCAGTGGAAAATAAGGAATCGAGGTATCTTAATAAGAACGAAGTCTTAACAATCTTAACAGTTAAGATATTAATAGCAAGTTACTCCGCCTATCTGCGGACTATGGCAGGATACTACACAAATCGTGACCCTGAGGTCCGCCACTCAACAAGCGATGTCTTGAAAATTTTGTGGGAAGTCACAAACAGGGCTTATGTAGCTTCCCTCTGTCTACCCTGTGTTAGTTTGGTTTCCACCTCCAAAGAGAAATGAGCATATAATAATACTCCTTACTCTCCTTTTAAATAAAATAGGTATACATTTCCACCAACGAAGAGTTTTATATTTTGTAATTATTTGGCTCCGTTCCCTAGAACTGGGCGAGCTCATTTCATCTCTTTCTGCCCTCGACCCTTTCTGCACTATTATTTATTGGTGGAAATACAAGTACGCATTTTACTCTTGCGAGTTCAACATAGTCCTTAATGGGCTCATTAAGGACTCTTCACTCGTCGTGAAAACCGGGCATCAACACTGACATAGCAGGGTAGGCTGAGGGAACCAAATGTTAAGCTCTCCACTTTCTGCCGAATTCTGAAGGCATTGCGTGTTAATTGGCGGAACTCAAAGCCGCGGTTTGCCTCAGCGCAAACAATACAGCGTGAAGCTAACAAAAATCAATATATAATATTATCTAAGCAACCTATTTCCACTGACAAAGTGTACGCTCCCTTACAAACCGTACGCTACGGTTTAAACGACGCCGCCCGCCGGTAATTTCAAACTAAGTTCCTCAAGAGGCTGAGGTTGCGTAAGCTGCGTCAAAGGCTTTTATTAGCGAGCTTTCTTATCTTGGTGTTGGTTTATGTTGAGATTAGATGACTGTAAGATAAAATATATTTTAAGCGAAGTGAAAAAATGAAAATAAAAATATTTAATTTCCTTGATTGGGAATCGAACCCACAACTTGTGGCCCTGTACCATGTCTGGCCTGAATAAAGAAACATATATATAAAAAATAATTATACTAAATTTTATTTGAAGTTACTACTATCATTATTTATACAACTAAGCTTACCCGGTAAAAAGGCTTAAAATAGATTTATGTTCCATTATTCAATATTAAAAGGAATACGAGTACATTTTAGCATATTACCTGTACTTTTACTTCTAATTTATCATTTCAAAGTATGAAATACAAAGTATGTTTAATATTTACACATTTATAACCGGAAACGACGAAGCGATTGCAAACTGAAACGTGACGGAAACACCCATTTTAGTTAGTTACAGTTTTGTGACGTAAATACTTTATTATTTTAAATTTGAATTCTGATTTAGCTTTTTTGATTCTACTTTCAGATTATGTTGATACAATTAAGTAAAATCATATTTTTTTATGTCAGGAAGGAATAAGGTATTATTAAGAACTAGCTACCACTCGCGACTTTGCCCGCTATATATAAAAAATTGCAGACAATATATAAAAAAAGTTGAAATTTTACTTTTTAATGTATAGATTGATTGACATTGAAAAGTGAAGTTACAATAACTCAATAGTGGTGAGTGCTATAAATAACTGTTTAATTATTTATATTCATTTTGTCAAAAACTAAGTTCTTTAATATGATATAACCTTTTTATTTATTTATGAAACGGTTATAATAAAACAACACAAGTTTTCTCATACCATAGTAGTACAGACAGCGATCAGTAAAAATTTTATTATATGCGTAGATGTTTTTCACTATTCAATTCTGTTGTGTTTCGAATTACGAAACTTAACGCTGGATATTATCTAAGAAAAATATCTAAATTTTTTTCAACATAATAGATAAAAAATTGTAAATAAAACTTTGTATACCAGAAAACAAAATATGTTTTTTTTTATTTACATAACACAAACCAACGACTTTTAAGTTCTGCGTTCTTTGAGAAAAATCAGAGTTAAGCCAATTTAAATTTCATAAGTGTACTTTAAGAGTGCTTTTCCAAAAAACGTGTGGAAAACCTCTACTTTGAATAATGGTATATTCAATAGTTGTTAGATCAGATTCACGCTCTATCCCGCACACAGTGGGGTAGGCAGAGGGAACCTAGTGTTAAGACACTCCGCTCCCCAGTCTCTGCCGAATTTTGGAGGCATTGCGTGTTGAGTGGCAGAACTCAACTCCGCGCTTTGCCTCGACACCAGAGCAAAGAAATGGAGATATAAATATAAATAAATATTTCATCTCCTTGAGTGGGGATCGAACCCACAACCAGTCAGTTTTACAGTCACACTCTGTGTCCTTGTGCCACGACTGGCCTCAATTGTTGTTATATAAATATTATTTAAGAAATACCAAATCGCGTACGTACGTACGTACTCTAGCTCGTTTTGCTTTTAAATTTAAGCTCGCTTCGCTCTTTATATTATGAATGAAAGTATAAGATTGTAAGACAATAATATATTCTATTTCTTCGGTTCCGATTCACTTCTGTGAATCGGACCTTAGTCCCGTAGTGATAATCTCTTCCAATTACCAACCTTTCATCTCAATTTTATTCCAATTCCTTCACTGTCAAATTCAATATTTTCTAGAATTAACTGCTGAAGCTCGGCAAACTAAATTGTTGTATATGTTTTTAAGAATCGTCAACCGTAGTTATTTAAATGACATATGTGTATTTTTATAATATATTATTTCCATATTTCCATTTAAAATAACATATATATTTTTAAATATTATATTGTTGTATGGAAGCCCCTTAAATATTTATTCTGTTTTTAGTATTTGTTGATATAGCGGTAAAAAATATGATTTCCTACTATCATTCCCTTTATATTATCTTAGTAACTTTCCTTAAGTTGATACCCATAATTTTTGTTCCCCAAACTGCAAACGATAGGGGCGGCAAGAGTATTGAAACTTAGTTCAGACTTCAGAACAATACAACAGGGGAGAGCAAACAACTTGCAATATTTATATTTATTACCTGCAAAAATCACAGAACTTATTTATTATCATCTTTTGTTATCTAGATAATGGTGTGTTATTTACCCCCTTCCCAACTTTTGGTGTTATTTTTTAAAGAAATAGCAAAACTCAACACCTTATCTTGTTACCAGAGCGGGGAAATGAACGAACATAATTTTTTGAGTGGAAATCAAACCCATAACCGTTGGGTTTACTTTGAGACGATGTGCCACATTTAAATAACCAATCAGGCAAGTAGTGGTACATGGGCACAAGTGTGTGACTGTAAACTAAACGGAAACTAAATATTTATTTAAATTTAATATTTTTATATCTTCTCGGTGTCAAGACAAAGCGCTGAGTTGAGTTCCGCCACTCAACACGCATTGCTTCCAGAATTCGGTGAAAATGAGGAACGGAGTGTCTTAAAACTAGGTTCTCTCTGCCTATCCTGCTGTGTGTGTGAAGGTGATTATTTTTAATTACCAACGTAATGGAATTGCAAAACAAAAAAACAAACTAATAAAAGTGTACTGCATTAGTCTTTGCGGCTACATAATGCCTCGAAAACAGTACTTAGTATCAATTGACCTAGTTGTTTATTACTTCTCTGTATATTATCTGAGCAAGGTCTTAGAAATGGTCGATAGAAGAAAAAAGATTGATAATTTTAAATATTCAAGTTGAATTGATCAAACCAGTCGTGGTGCAAGGGTATAAACTTGCGATTGTAAACGTAAAAGGTGGTAGGTTCTATTGTTACTCGAAAAAACGAAAAATAGTATGTTTCAATGTGGTAACATGTACCGCCACTCAATTCACAATGCCTCCAGAATTCGGCCAAAAGTGGGTAACGGATGTGTCTCAATAGGAACGGAGTATAAGACACTCTGTTTCTATTAAGACATTTCCGTTCACCATTTTGTTGACTAGTGGAAATTAAGAGATTCCCTCTGCCTACCCTGCTATGACAATAGAGAGGCTGTAGTAAATACGTGAGATAATATTTTAAATAGGTACGTACTTTCTACGTATGTTTACAATAATTTATCAAAGTAATTATAATCATTATTATTAGTCTTACTAATTTTTGATAAGGGCAATAACAAGTAAATAAGAGATCAATAATTTTACAACTAAGCAAAAACTTAGTAATAATTATCTCTTTCTTAAATGTTAATTATAAAAAAAACATTACTTTTTATATAATGAGACACTAACAAACAATATTATTATTTTATTTACTATCCTAAAAATAATCAACTTGATAATTCTAATCAAATATATGTTTTATTTAAATAATAAAATCTTTAAATAAAAAATATATTTGATTAGAATTATTTTATTTATATTATTCAAATCCTAACAATAAACAGTAGTTTTGAAATCTGGTTTAGATACTATTATAAAAATAATTTATCAATATCAATATGTGTCTCTTTCATGACATCTCTACCCTACTTTTGTTTCTTTTTTTTAACGTTAATAGATTTTACGTTTCTTTTTTACTAAGTAACACTTTCTAAGTACTCGATTAACGTGTTTAGGCTATAAAAGCCTATTATATGCTTGGATAACGGACTATCCAACAAACATTGTCAACTCGAATCAATGGTTCCATAAACGGGCCAACAAACAAAAACTGAAAATTCGCAACAATAGTTCCTGAGAATAGCACATAGCATCAACAAAACAAACTCTTCAGCTTTTTAATATTATTATAATATGTATTTTATAGTATAAATACTAAAAATTACAAAGGTAAATAAAGAAAGAAAAAGTCTTTGATATGGAAATAGGGAAAAAACGCTAATGACATCATCACACAAATAAAGCCTTTGGGAAACATTTGAATACTATATTTATGGATTCATATTCCATTCTGATAAACGTGGATGTCAAAAATATTTATCAAATGTAAGAGTTGAGTTCCGCCACTCAAAATACAATGTCTTGAAAATTGAGTAATAGAAAACAGAGTTTCTTAACACTAGGTTCCCTCTGCTTATAGGTTCCCCTGCTATATATGGGATGCAGTGTAAAATTAGTATTTATAATTATCTGAATCCTTTGTACGAGTACACGTAAAAAGAACGTTCAAAGCGATGTTCCCAAAGAAATTTTATTTGTAGGTGCTATGGGAAAAATGGGATTTAGTTTAAATATATATATATATATATATATATATATATATATATATATATGTATATATTGTGTAAAAACATTTAGGACTGTTAGACATCTAATATTGAATGAATGAATGAATGTTTGTTGAAAAATTATAAATAACATATAAATAAAAAAAAATAAATCAACTTCACGCTGTATCCCGCACGCACCATGGTAGGCAGAGGGAACCTAATGTTAAGGCACCACATTCCCCACTTTCCGACGAAGTCTGGAGGCATTGCGTGTTGAGTGGCGGAACTCAACGCTGCGCTTTGCCTCGACACCAGAGCGAAGAAATGAAAATATAAATTTAAATAAATATTTCATGTTCTCGAGTGGTGTTCGAATCCAGAACCAGTTGATTTTGCAGTCACACTTTGTGCCTCTGCGCCACGACTGGCCTCTACATATAACTAGGTACTAAAATGTTGTCCAGGGAAGTTGCTATTATAATTAGTATTTAAGTTATTGTAATTATAAATAGAATTAAAGTGTGTGTAACAAAAGTGAATAAAATAATTACAAAAGCTAGATTCTGTGTCTCCTTTGTTGTTTAGCCCTATATAAGGATTCAATCAACGTTCTGGCAAGAACAGGTGAAAAGCAGAGAATGGGAAAAATTGACACTAGGTTCAAATATTATATTGAAATTAAAAAATACTATATAAAAACGTGATGATGCTGGGCTTAAATATAGAATAAATAAACACTTGGTATACCTGGAAACGAATTACCTTCTCAATGATCGCCAATACGGCTTTCAGTGTAACCACATTTTTTTCCGAATTCTTAAAGATTAATCAAACAAGATACTCTCATTTACACTCACCTGCAAAGTGTTAGCCACCAGCGTAGGATTAACGAGTTAAGGCAAGCTCGAGGACAAGGAGTCATAGATACACCAGGGCCTACCAAAACAGGCACGACCTTCAGTAATGAAGTCTTGAAAAATATTATAAATAAATAGATGTTTTTTGGAAAGCGTGTATAAACTGCATCAATGCTTAACATCAGGCTAGCAAGCAAGCCTATTGCAGTATAGAAAAAAAGATAATTATATAATTTATAGCTTATATAGCCCTCTCAATAAATAGGTTATCTGATACAAAAATAAATTTCTCAATTCGAGCCAATGGTTCCTGAGATTAGCGCGTTCACCCAAACAATGTCTTTAGCTCCATTATACTAATAGTGGAAGTATAAATGATTTCACCGTTTTCTATTGAAAGATAAAGAAGACAGAATAGCAAATATAAAAGAAATCGAGAAGAATACAAGTATTTAATTGTTAAATACGGATCTTTGTAAATCAATTAGTCCTAAGTAAAGAGGGCACGTATCTTAGTTCGTGGATTTGTTTAACGCTCTCCAATAAATTAACACTAGTGGTGTTAATCGATTATAGGGAGATAAGAGAAGTATTTCTATAGAAACGATTTGGAAGTACGCACTTTAGGGTTTATTTAAATTCTGTGTTGTTAAGAGCTTCACGCCTTTTCCCGTATATTAAAAGGTAGATATTAGGAACTTACTATTAATACACTCCATTTTCAACTTTCTGCCGAAATTTTGCGAGTGGCGGATTTCAACGCTTTACTGTTTTACTAGAGGCCAGTTGTGGCGCAGGAGCACAAAGTGTTACTGTAAAACCGACTGGTTGTGGGTACGATCCCTACTCGATGAGATGTAATATTTACTTAAATTTATATTTCCACTATAAATGCAAATTTACATTCGCACTGGTGTCGAGGACAGACGAGTGCGGCATTGAGTTCTGCCACTCAACACGCAATGCCTCAGAATTCGGCAGAAAGTGGGGAACGGAGTGTCTTAACACTAGGTTCCCTCTGCCTACCTTGCAGTGTGCGGGATACAGCGTGAAGCTGATTTTATTTACTGTTTTACTACGAGCCAAGAAATTAAAGTAATCCATTCCTCCGAATCGCATCCAAAACCGTCACGTTTCCAGTCAGATGATACTGTCATACCCTGACTGTTACATAATTTATATCTATTTTAAAATCATTTAGTAGGTAAGAAGCAGGTAATTATTACAGTTTCTGTTTTGCTGCTGTAGGTTGGCGAGAGTTGTGGGTTCGATTCTTACAAACACAGAATTAGGGACGAATGTGGGAAGCAAAAGTGTCTTAAGAAAAACGAAGTGTCTTAATACTAGGTTCCCATGTTCCCTTTGCCTACCCTGCTATCTGCGGAATACAACGTGAAGCAAAAAAAAAACTAATAATCATAATGCAATATTTTATATTGCGTTCAAGTTTCATTCATTTTGCAATAGGGAATAATTAATGTTTTTTCTATAAATCCAATTGAAAGGAAATGGTTTTCAGTGAATTGTGGGTACATTTTATTATAAGTTTTATAGGTTTTGTATTCCATCGTTAATTTATTTTCAACCATTGTTCACCTATTCGCTGAATAATTTAATCTTATTTTTTTTTTTAACTGAAGGTTGGTAATATTAAAAAAATATAATAAAATTAAGACCATCGAGTCGTAGGGGGTCACAAGCGTGTGAAGCGTGCAACGGTTGAGAGTGCAGTACTGCTATGTGCAGATTAAAAAAAGGTTAAGTGGTTGAACGCTTCGTCTACCAGGGCAGACCAATACCTTAAATATACAGAATTATAGTAGAAAATCGAATCCAGGAACTGTCGTATTTACAGCCAGACGCTGCACCACTGTGCCACGACGGTCAAAAAAATGTATCACCAAGTAAATATCGCTATTTATTTCTTAAAAGCAATTTTTAAAAGTAAAAATAATTTAAATATTGAGACTGGCAATGAAAAATTTTATGAATGGAATGGCAGTTGGAGAGCATTTAATTTGAAGCCTTTGATTTTAGAGATTCTGTTTGATCAATCAATTTGATTAACCAAGACACCATCGGTTTATAACAAATTTTAGTTTAATTTCACTTTACTATAGATATTAATTACGTTTGATTTTGATCTTATTACACCTCTAATATAATATATGTAATGTATATTATGTAATATAATAATTGTTTTGTATCAACAAATAAATATCGCTATGAATATGTGTACGCAGTACAGTTTCTGATTGTAAACTCGACAGTAGCAGGTTTGATTCCTGCTCTGGGGAGTTAATTATTTTCATTTCCAGGTCTGGTCAACAAAGTCAGCTAGCCGTAACCACTAAACGCCGCAATGTCTCTTATGAACGGAAAGCGCCGAACGAAATGTTTTACCGCCAGGTTCTCTATGTACTCGTATATGTGGAATGTAGCGCAAATCTAATAAATAATATTTATATATTTGTATGTAGATTTAGAAGCCGTGAGGCTGTCGTGGCGCAGGAGCACAAATAGACAGCAGTAAGTAGGGAGTGAAGTGTCTTAATAGGACCGGAGTGTCTTAGCACTCTGCATATCGTGCTATGTACGTTATACAGCGTGTACCAAAAAAATATAAAGAAAAATTATTTGTTACGTGTCATACAAAACTTTGACTGTATCTGACAACGCGGACGAATCCGCAGGAAAAATCTAGTACTTATGATAATATTCAGCCCATTTAGCTAACATCAATTAAGATAAGACTACAGCATTCCAGAATTCCTAAATTAAGTTTAACACTAGAAGCGCCAATGTTCCAATTTTTGTCCCATACACAAGTTTGATTGTATGCAGCTTTTTTATTTGTTAATTTTTTCATTAACTTTTTAATTTTTATTAGTTATATACATTTATATAATTTAAAATTTATTAACGTTTATAGCAGTCATACTTTTGGGAAAAAAATACTTTTTAGTAGAAGTGCCGTTGGGTCATTTTTGTCTCGACATTATTATTTTATTATTTGAAGGTATAATTTGACATATTCTCATTGCTCCGGGATAATGTCGAGGTGAAGGGGCGTCGAAAGGACGCAGAAGTAATAGGACATTGCGTTTAGTTGTCCATGTCCAAGTTTTTGATATTCCAAAACTATACATATGTACTGATTCATGAACTTTGCCCACTAAGTGCCCTTGCCGATTCTCCCAGTTTACGTTTATAGCTCTAAATGAGACAAATATGGTCAAGGGTAAGGTAGGCAAAGGGAACCTGGGAACCTAGTAGATATCGCTATGAATATGTGTACGCACTGGCTGGGAACCTAGTGTTAACTAATTTAGTAACTTATAATTTTGTAAGAGTTTCAGTAAGTTGTAACGATTTTATTAGGAAACCAAATTTGATTTTTACTGTATGTTTTGTTTTTTTACCACTTTTATGTTTGTTAAAGAATAAGAATTTGTATTAAATTGATTATTAAACGTGTTCTGTATATTTTAAGAAATAATTTATACTTATAATAAATCTGTAGAAAAGTCGTTTCTGTACATTGAAAATATAAAAAAAAATTGCCAGGGTGTTAAAGGATAATTAACAGAATCCATTTCCAACATTTTTGGAATTTTTGTCTGTTTGTCTGTTTATCTGTTTGTCTGTTTATGTGAACACGTATCACGTAAAAAGTACACAATAAATTTAAGCAACTTTTATACATAAAAATTACAAATAAATCAAAGTAGCTTTTAGTGTTTATTTCATTGTAATCGCTTCACTCTAAGTAAAGATATAAGTATTTAAGTTTTCAAGAAGTTTATATTTGAGATAGTAAAAAATCGATACAAGTAACGCTATCTATTGACAAAAATAGTAGGTACTAACGAATCTTGATACTCTCTTTCATACACGTAACGCTATCACTAATTGCGATGGGATCTTAAATAGATGGCGCTGTGCATAAAAGAAAATATAGTTTGGAAAGGTTACCGCTACACTCTATCAAAAAATAATGGACTTAAAGTTTTAAAGATATTTATATTTGAAAAAAAAAAAAACATACGCAATGATATCTATTGACTACACATGATACGTTACGTTTTTAAAGTACAATTGTTCATAGTACTAACTACAAAGTAAACTAAATTGAATTGTTGGTGAAGATTACCTTCGTAACAGTCTAGCTTAATTCTTAATTATTTAACACAGTGATAAAGAATGACTTAATATTCAAAGAAATATTTTGAATAGGTTCTTCAGTCCGTTCGTTCGTTTATGTTATTAATATTTTTTTAAGAAACGTATAAAAAAATAACTTTTGGGAGCAACCTCTAAAAAATTGTGTCTCAAGAAAAAAATGCTCTGACACTGTTTATAAAAATATCCCGCAGTATTATTTCATAACTTACAAGCGACACGTACCGACATTGCACTATTGCACCTGTATGTTGCATGTATGTATGTGCCAAGGGTATTTTAGGGTACATACCTCAAAATTCTTATAAAATAACTTTGTTGTTTGTCCGTCTGTCCGTCTGTCAAGACTATTTTGTACAAGATCGGTTAAAGGTTAGATACCTCAATGTTCAAGTCTATATTCCCTTAGAGCACGAAAATCTATCTTCTAAATCATCGCAATCAAATGACGATGAAATATGAGAGTTTATGCTTTGTTTTTTGTCGCATTTTCTATCATAACTATAGGGTACTTCCCGTTGATATACAATTTCGAAATTTGTTAAGAAGTTAAAACTTACGGCACGTATAAAGGAAAATTCCAAAATTATTTTTCAAAAATTGACTACTTATTTGTATTTGTGTCACAGAAAAAACCATTAAGTACAAATTTTAATCTGTACTTAAATTGATACAAAATGACAACTTAATTAGTTATTCTTTTGGTGTATCTCCTTTCATGAAACTGGTACGAAAACTCTCGGGGCATGAGTACGACTTGAACTTGCCCGAAAATGTTGATTATTTTATAGATTATATAAAAATGCCTAAAAACGTGCTTTCTATGTATATTCTGTATACCAATTATATATTTAACTAATAATATATGTTACTAATTTAAAAACTGTACAGGAGCTAATATAAGTTATTTTACAAAGAATATAGTGAATACTTATCCAAATAAATAAATTAATAATTAAGGCTGTTTGTAATATCTCTATTTCTTAAATGAATAATCATCTAATTCAAGCGGGCAAAGCCGCGGGCAGGCCGCTAGTTTAATAATAACTTTCATGCCTTATACCAACAGTCATTATAATAAATAGAATGGGACAAATTTGTCACGATGGCGTTTCAAAGCATATCTTAATCTTCGGCGCTTATAGTGTTAATCTTCAATAGTAACAGGACTGAAGCTCAATTTAATCAATTTAGGTCCAAATTACATTAGTAAAGATGTAATTCGTTTGTATAAGTGGTTGTTGAGGTGAAGTATACATTTAAGGGTATCTTATTTTGATTTTATATAATCGATATTGAATATAGTTTTATTAATATCACGCCGTATTTATACGCCGCGCCGTATATAAAAGGAGGAGAGTCTTCGTTGGTAACATGTTTCTGTTACCAACGAATGAGTATTGACTGTTTTGCTTGATGAGTATGACTTTTTTTTTGCTCTCCATGGAGTGGCATCATTTCTTAAGATCCGACCTTCAAGGACTCGTGCGCGTACAAGAATACCGAGAAAGCAAGAGTTCGTATGATTCCTTTGTGGAAACGTTGAAAACATGTCAACTCTGCCATATCTTTGTGAGTTGAGTCATTACAACTTTGACCATATGGATTTGTTATCGAATTTCTTTTTTGACCCCTCACTGATCACTTATATAGAACCAAGATATTAATATTGTACTATATATCATAGTAAAATGTATGTCAAAGTGAATACAGACGTCAGCACTCGCTGTGCGAATCAAGAATGTAGATTCAAAGCGTTACATTGTTATACACATTTACAGATGGCACGAACGCACTGTATTCCTAGAGGTTCTGTGGTACAATGAAGCTGGGGTAACTAATTTGTGCAATATCGAGGCACACTCCCCAAAATGTTTGCGGTTAAAAACTGACAACGAGGCAACCTTACACTGGAGGCTAAGAATCTGCAGATTAGAGTATTTATAAGAATCTCATCTTTGATTAATCTTTAAGGATCCAGAAAAAAATCCAGTAACGCTGAAAGTAGTATTAGCGATCATTGAGAAGGTCATTCGTTTTGAGGTATGTCAAAAGTTCTATTTTTGAGCACCATCACGTTTTTGTACAGTATTTTTTATATATTTTTTTAACAGGGAAGGCAGAGAGCACTTAGTCCCAAGACATTCCATTCTCTTCTTTCCAGCCGAATTTGAAATATTTCCTTAATAAAAATTATTATATGTAACTTATAATTTTTCAAAAAATATCCATATAGTCGTTTAAAAATTGAAATCTAATAATTTTAAATATCACAATCACAATATGTGTATTCTCATATTGTTCACCAAGTCTCATTTTCCCCAAAGCACCTTTAAATAAATTTCCTTTGGGAACATCGCTTGGAATGTTTTATCTTCAATATTTCATGGTATTAGAGAAGGATTCAGTTAGTAGTAAGGTATAGTATAGAAAAGTAGGAGGCAACATATTTTTGAGCAACTCTGTACACAATTTCAAGACTGTGATTTGAGTGGCAGATCTCAACGCCGCGCTATGTCTTGTTATCAGAAAGTAGAAATAAAAATAAGCCTTGAATGGGATTCGAATATTTTTAACATTGACATTTATCAAAGTATAGCATGAATCTATAAATGTTGTATTCAAGTGTATTCCAAAGTTGTATATTTATGTTGATGATTACACCAATTTCCATATCAAAGACTTTTTTATTTACCATTATAACTGCATACTACCTATACTTACTAACATTATAAAGTTAAGCAGTTTGTTTGATTAAACGTGCTGGTCTCAAGAACTACTGATTGAATTGCCTTTTTTGTGTTGAATATTCGGTTTACAAAGGGCTTTACGCTATACGACTCGTCAATAGGGCAATTAAGTGTCTTATAGTAAAATAAAACATGAAATCTTTTATTTAATGAAGTGTCAAAACAAAAGTATCAAAATATATCAATTTGCAGTGTGTATACATTGGTTTATCTCTACAGGTTTTTCGGTACTGATATTTTAATGATGTCAGACATAGTGCGTTAGATAACGAAAACCGAAGCTATAGTTCAATTATTAGATAGCGTTGTATTTTGAGCTTTATTCTCAATGGCTACTCCATTTGAGATAAAACGTCAACCTAAAATAATAAAACAATCGTAAATGGAACCCACAACCTTCTTGTATGTAAAGACACTCAACAACTCCGTTACGAGGGCGTCAAATAAAAATATACCTATTACTACTACAGATTTTCCGAAAAAAAAAATTAAAATATGAACTTTACATCACATCAATATGTATCTAGTATTATTGGAATAAGATAAAATTTGAATATTAATGTATTTGAATTTGGATTTTATACTTCCTTAATAATATTTTGATATCTATAAGCTATATCGATATTATCTTTTTTGATGTAACCCTCTGCGACAGGCGAGACTTAATTTTTACAATTATACTGACGTGGTAGTTTACCGAGACACATTTCCAAATAGCAATTAATTTTATACAATGAGCTTATGAAGTATATTTTATTTACATTTATTAGATCACTAGGAAATATTGTACATTTTAAAATTAAACATTGTTTATTGACTTTACATAAATCACTCTATGAATCTCTTCTGTAATATTAATGACATAGCAAAAGTCACAAAATCTAGTTAATTTAAAGTTAACATTAGATATTTGGTAAATCAATTATTGCTTTGATCAGTCTAGGGAATATAAAGTACATTCAATAGTTAAATATAAAACTTGTAGCGCAGCGGCACGAAGTGTGTATTTTCATTTCTTCGTTCTGGTGTCGAGGCTAAGCGCGGCGTTGAGCTCTGCCACTCAGCACGCAATGCCTCCAGAATTCGGCAGAAAGTGGGGAACGGAGTATCTTAACACTAGGTTCCCTCTGCCTACTCTGCTGTGTGCGGGATACAGCGTAAAATGTTAAAAATAGTAATTAAACATGTTATACTAGTAAAGACTTACAACATCGACCCATATTAGTTTTAAAAACAGTAAGTCAAAGTTAACAAAAAAAGATTTATGACAACAAATTTCACAGGTATTTCAATATTCTTGTATTCCCGTGACAGTTATAGCAGAACGATGCCTCCTAACCAAACAGCTACCTGGTCATTGTTAGAATAGGATGAAATAAACGATTTAGCGATTTATACTCAGAAAATAAATTTCTTCATACTGTATCCCGCATATAGTAGGATAAGCAGAGGAAATTTAGTGTTGAGACACTCTGTTCCCCACTTTCAACTTAACTTCTAGACTAGACAAGACTTAATCCTCTAGACTGGACTACACTAGATCTAATAGAGAATTGCAATTAAAAATAACTTAATCTAGACACACGGCAGTGTGTCCGCCAAGTTCGAGCAAAAAAGCGACACACCGGCCGTGGGTTATATTACACGAAGCATTTCGGGCCAAGTTCGACCCCCCTATAACTCAAAATCTATTTTATTTACGCATATCAAATTTCTAGTATCTGTTAAGACCCCCTTACTTATCTAAAATACAAAATTTCATTAATATACCTATGTAGGTCTTGCGATATTGACGTCAGAAAATCGCTATTTTTACTATACACTCACTGACTGACTCACTCATCAAAAAACTAGACCACTTCCAATGGTCGTATTGATTTGAAATTTGGCATGGAGGTAGGTCTTTAGGTCAAGGTAAAGGGAAAAATCTGAAAATGGCCAAGTGTGAGTCAGTTTTAAAAATAATGAAGGTGTAAATTTATACCTCTATAGCGGTTTTTGAGAAATACGCAATTTAATAATATTTTATATTTTTGATTATGAAGTAAAATGAAATTTCCAAAATTTTGTGGAATAACTGTCCAAATTTATTTAACACTTAAGAAGATACAAAGAGAATAATTTTACACACTCACAGAAGGAAAGAAGGAATTTTAAAGAAATAGTAAAAGAAACAGATAAGCGAAACATATACGTATTAGCAAAAAGATAAGGCTTAAAATTGAATAAAAGCAATGAGAACAATATTTAAACAAGTGAACGTCGCAAGCGATAGTAGCCGACTCTTTACACGTAGCTAGCAAGCAGGCTACGTCACGCACAGCAAAAAACTCGAAACAAGTTTGTCATGCGAGTGCGCTGCGTGCGGATAATTATAATAAATATAAACAGTTTAGTTTTAATTAAATTTGAAAACAGAATGTAGTGTAAGAATATAATGTAAATATAGAATAAAATAGTTTTAGTAATAATTATAATTATGAATTAATTTTATTAAAAGATAATATTCACTACACTTCTAAGGAACTAAAACGAACTAAATTTGTCTATATTTATAAAATATACCTTCGAATGGTCGTACCGACCTGAAATTCGTTACGAAGGTTTGTATTTAGTCAAAGTAAAGTAAAAATCTGAAAACGGCCAAGTGTGAGTCACTTTCGAAAATAACGAATGTCTAACTTTGATCCACTATAAGTATGGAGCGAAAATGAATACATAATAAGTAAGTACTTATTTAAGTTGGTACCTACATGTATACCCATATAGATTATTGATAAATGCGCCCGACACAAGACAAACCTCTGTGTTTGTCTGTCGCGGGAATCAAACCCGCGACGACATACGGCGTGCAAAGCAGGGTCACTACCAAACTAATACCTATGCGCTAAATCCACGGTTAAAAATTCAAGAAAATAAAGGTGTCGGTCGGATTCGGATATTTTACTTAGCCACTCGTCAGCTCGGCAGACGTCCACTGCTGGACAGACGCGGCGGTTTCACGATCATAGTGTGGTCAAAGATTAGCTAATAGTGAAGATGCCACTGCACTGCACTGCCTATCAAAGATTAGCTAATAGTGAAGATGCCACTGCACTGCACTGCCTATCAAAGATTAGCTAATAGTGAAGATGCCACTGCACTGCACTGCCTATCAAAGATTAGCTAATAGTGAAGATGCCACTGCACTGCACTGCCTATCAAAGATTAGCTAATAGTGAAGATGCCACTGCACTGCACTGCCTATTCTAGGCTACACAATAGGCGACCAATTATAATGCTGGTAGGTAGCATATGTACTTACTTAGGTAACAACTAAAGGTGTTGTTGTTTTAACTATTTGTAAGTAGGTACATTTTATAGGTGTACGGAGATTATTTATTGTATACGTATAAATTACTTAAAAATTAATTGTAAAATAGGATTATAATATCAACATCAAGATCATATTCGTGCTGCCCGATCGATCCCGAATAAAATAAGTATA
>JAAIXJ010000585.1:34342-115782 GCA_013403705.1 Heliconius hermathena
GCAGTTATAGTGGAGAGGAAGATAGGACGCGCTCTTGGCTTTTCTTCGGACGAGCTTTGAGTTATGACAATGTCATATTGTCGAGTTTCCAGTTATCTAAATAACTGACACAAGAACAACTTCTGATGGCAAATATCTTAAAGCGATACCTTCTAATGGCATAATATAAAATTCTTAATACTGTTACCTCTGAATCTCTAAAAGATTTTGGGTTCTTCACGATCACAACTATAAACGATTCTAACCACTAGATACATCACGAGCCAAGGCATTATTATATTAAATAATATATTCAAAGGTGTTTGAGATATCAGTTACAAGCCTCCTGGAGGCGCGAGTTTGAGTTCCGCTACGTTCAAATTTTTATACGTTTTCTAAATAAGCATTTTTCCTAGGTGTGGATTAACACTTTAAAAATATTAAAAATATCATAAAGATATTAGATATTAACGAAATATTAAATATTTACGATTTATACGACTGTTAGAGTTCATTGACCCTATGTTTTTTATTAACTAATATAGTCAACCGACTGCTGCTTCGCTTCGCTGATACTAATGTGCTTGGCTAAGTGAATTACTATGGCGTTTAATTTTTATATATATTATATAAAGATAGCTTCGCGGTGCCTTGCGATGCGTCAACGTTAACACTTAGTGTATGATGGATAGGTGTGTGGTGCTATTTTATGTCCCAGCTCTGGTGTATTGTAGTATGTATTGTGTATGTAGTGTCCGCTTATTTGTCCAACGCTTGGTTTTATCGTAGAAAACATAATACGTCAATCGACTGATGTCGACGACATACTTATAATATACAGCCGGGCGTCACTGGTGCTGACATATTTGGTATAAGCGAATTGCTTTAGTAGTGTTGGATTCTGCTGCTGAGTTTCTTCCGCCAGTTCTTCTCAGCACTGAACTGGTAGTAGAATCGTGCCTACTTGGAGTCGCTGGCTGTTCTAGCGATAACTGAGTATTTCAACTAATGATTTCTATATTACATTCCCACACATACCGGATTGAAACAGACAGACTATGACATTTTATTTATGGTTATACCTAAGGGGGATCCCTTAGGTATAACCAACAGTATGTGTGATGTATTGTACCAGTATTTGTGGTGTGTTGATCCCCCTTAGGTATAACCAACAGTATGACTAGGTATAACATACCTAAGGGGGGATCCCTTAGGTATAACCAACAGTATGACTAGGTATAACAGAGAGTAGGATAGGACGTCTACGATATTCTTAAGAAATATCACGAGAGATTGAAACGGACAGACTATGACGTTTTATTTATGATATTTATAGTATTTCGTGTAGAAAAAATATATTTAGCAACATATACAAATTTAAAAGAAGCGAAACTTGAACCCGTACTTAAATAAAAATAAACATTTTATTTATTTTCATAATACGACTCTACATTTCCCGTGGTATATTCATAACTTACTCCAATTTTCATGTACGTATTAAATTTTGATTATTTTATAATTTAATTTACTTATTATTAATTATTAAATAGTCAAGGCAAAGCGCAGCGTTGAGTTCCGCTACTCAACACGCAAAGCCTCCAGAACTCGGCAGAAATTAGGGAATGGAGTGTCTTAACACTAGGTTCCTTCTGCCTACCCTGCTGTGTGTGAGATACAGCGTGAAGCTGGAAAAAAAATAATATAGTGAATTGTTTTTCCCTTTTTTGACTTTTGTGACTTTATAACTAATGCGTTAATATAAAGCAAAATGTCTGTATAAGACCCACAGGAGTTCTAGTTAATTTTTTTAACGTTAATTTACAAAAAAACAATTTAGAAGTATTAAATACTTCAGATTGAACTGATTTTACTTCGAGACATTGCGTTGAGAGACGAAACTCAACGCCGCGCTAAGCCTTGTCACCAGACGAAAAGAATGAAAATAATGAATTCCCCCGAGTAGCAATAGAACCTGTAACCATTGCGTTTCCATGCTGTGCCACTGTGCTACGACTACTTTATAAATTATTTTATGAGATTCTATATTTTCTTAATTGTAACTTTTCTTACAGTTCAACGGCGTGTGGGGTTTGCCGGCGGTGGTCTGTGACTGCTACATCGCGATGGACGTCACATGTTCTACGTCAAGCATATTCAATCTAGTCGCCATTTCTGTTGATAGGTACATATTTATTAAATAATAATAATTGTGTTTTTTAATAAGTGTTTATATAACAGGGTCCAGTCCAGCTTCATGCCTATAGCACAGAAAGCAGAGGGAAACTATTTTTAAGGCACTTCGTTCCCCACGTTCCGCTGTACGATGGATACACGATGGATACGCTATACGATGGATATACAGGATTAAAATAAAAATATCAGAGATGGTGAAAAAAATGTAGTGTTTTTGTGTACTGCAGCAACTTTTTATTTATTAACTTTGTTTGCAGCTAAAAGAAACACTTTGTAGAAATTGTGTATTTTTTGTAATTTTCCCGAGTGCTGACCAATCCTTTATGAACGTACCATTGCTTTGTACTCACCCTGCCAGCAACACTGACTTTTGCAACCTTACAATGGCTCTTGCATATACCAGGGAAGGCAAAGGGAACCTTGTGTTAAGATAATCTATTCCCTATGCTTCTATATAAGAAAAATATTAATTGTGCGTGCCCAATTTTCGATACATTGCTTGTTGAGCGGCGGAACACAACCCCGCACTTTGTCTTGTGACCAGAACAAGAAAATTAAACTAATTAATTTCCTCGAGTGGGAATCGAACCAGTGATAGCTGTAATAAACAGCGACTTAGCTGTGCATTTGGTCAAATATTAAAACGGCCACAAGTCAAAATAATGCTGCGTAAGTCTAAAGGGGGTTTTAAAATTTTAATATAACTGTAATTTATTTTCAACGCGTGTTTTTACGTTTTTATTTTACGTGGCACGATGATCTCTAGCCCTAGAGTACTTAATAATTAAAAAATAAACACAAAATTCCAGTTAAGTGTGAGTCGTCATTCACCTACGGTTCCGTATCAAACTCAGGATTGTAGGTCAACGGGTACAACTTATTATATAAAAGTTGACATAATGGAATTTGCAAGTGTATGCACAAATTTTGTATGAATTGAAGTAAAAGTTTGTAATGTTTTTATAGTATAGATATAAATTTCGATTTTTAAATTATTCCTTAACTTTTAACTATGTGCCATATTTTCATACTATGTGCCATATTTCATTATTGTAAATCTGTGGGAAGCACTTTTTTTTCTGTTATCCAAAAAAGAAAGATTGCGTCCTTAGATAAACGGTCTTGACAAACGGGCAAAAGTATAAACAGGCAGGCAACAAAGTCACAATACATAGGTTCCGCTTGGTCCTTTGAGTTACGAGACCCTAAAATGAATATAAAGAATGCTTTGTAAGTACCTAGTATTTAGTAGGTACATTCTGTAATTACCAGACTGTAAATATTTTTTAAAAAGGTTCCTTATAATTTTAGAGTAAACCGATACCATTTAGTTGCTACTGTATTAACTGCTGTTCACAATTTCACCATTGTAATTTTTTTTACTTTCACTCTCTACCCTAGCAGGGTAGCGAGAGGACGGAGGGCCAAATGAGTCTAACAACCCTGAAGAGATTATACGAAGAGATTGATGGCTCCTCCACTGTCATCGGCCTCTTCGTACAATGTCTCCAGGTGGTCCATATTCTTCTTATGTGATCTTTCCCCAGTATCATCAATGCTGCACTCTCGAAGGTCAACCTAAGTCCCCGTAATATAACGCTATTAATAAATTTAAAATTACTTAATAATCTTTTTAAACTACTAAAAGAATAGACTCCACAGCAGATATAATAATTATGAAACATTTTTGAATTTTTAATGAAATATATTTAAGCCCTTTATGTTTATGGTAGAAGAAATCTTTAATTAATAGGATCCACATGCAATAGTTGAAGATTCGATTCTTAGTCGCGATAATAATCATGTTAAATTTATTAAATTCCCCTGTTTATCAATTCGCAATGTTTCTAATTGAGGTGGAAAGTAGGGATGCTATAATTATAAGCGGCAGATGTATAAAAATACAAAAGTAATCCAATCAAAAACACTTTCATTTCTTCGCTCTGGCAATAAGGCGGCACGGCGTTGAGTTTCGCCACTCAACACACAATGCCTCTAGAATTCGGCAAAAAGTGGCGACTCGCGACAGTTTCGCAACTCACTCCACGAAGACACACTCTAAGAAGATAAAGCGCGGTGTAGAGTTACGCTACTCAACGTGCAATGTCTCAAAATTTGGGCAGATCGTGTAGAACGGAGTATTTTAACAATATGTCCCTCCGCCTCCGCTGCTATACATATATGTACATGAAAAAGTAAACAAAAAATGTATTCTCGAATGAATATCCAGAATACATGAATAACCTATAAGCGTTCACTTAATAAGAGGTTTAATACAAACAACGTTGTTTTCATATCATCCTACCAAATTGAAATGTGCTGAAATCGAATTATTCAGGGAATCGATTGTGTAACATGTAAATTTTGTCGGTTATGATAATATAATCCATTAAGCGTTGATTAAAGTTTATCCTTTAACGTTAATAGTAGTTATTAAATAAAAATAAATAAATCAGCTTCACGCTATATCCCGCACACAGCAGGGTAGGCAGATGGAATCTAGTGTTAAGACACTCCGTTCCCTACTTTCTGCCGAATTCTGGAGGCATTGCGTGTTGAGTGGCAGAACTCAACGCCGCGCTTAACCTCGACACCAGAGCGAAGAAATGGAAATATAAATTTAAGTAAATAATTCATCTCCTCGAGTGGGGATCGAACCCACAACCAGTCGGTTTTACAGTCACACCTCGTGCCGCTGCGCCACGACTGGCCTCGAGTAGTTATTAATAAATTATTATATAACTAGCGGCCTACTCGCGGCTTCGCCCGCATATCGCCTATAATTCTTTTAACAGAAATATAAATATAATTTATACATTCATTCATTCTTTCATTCATTTTAAGATTATATCATTTATACATTCGATCACGAAAAACTTATTTTCATAAATTTGAAAAAGTGCAAGCACCTACTACGTGGCTGCATACGAGGATGTCAACGGCGACAAGGGCGCCCCCCGCGGTACTCGAGCCTACGCGTACGGCCGTAAGCAAAGAGTTAAATTATTTTAATTTTATATTTTCTCGAAAAGTATACGTCCAAATTACATGCTATAAAAGCCAAAGATTATTTTCATAAAATTTCTTTAATGATGGAATAACTTTCGCTCGTAAGTTTAAAAATATAAATCTCCGTCAAAAAGAAAACGGAGAAATATCACCTTGTAATTTTCACTGATTTTTCTCATAAAATCCCTTATTGTTAGTTATTTATAATATATATATATATATATATATATATATATATATATATATATATATATATATAGATATATATATATATATATATATATATATATATATATATATATATATAGGGTGTCGTGGACTTTATTTAAAAACTAATGAAATTGAATATTTTTATAGTAGGTACAATGTACTTATATATATTCAACTATTTTTTGCAGCGCGCAGCGCTTTAAACAATTCGATGGTGTTTGTTTTTGTTATTTCGTTATGTAAGAAAAACGCTTCTTTCTCCCCTTTCTGCTTAATTTAAGAGGCATTGCGTATTAAGAAATCAACTCCGCGGTTCCTTTGCCAGAACGAGACATTCAAAATAATTAAAATATAATCATTCATCTGTGAGAAAATCGAACTTGCAACCACTGCGTTTACAGTCAGATCGTTACACAGCAGCACATAATATTATGAAATCAAAAGTACACAACAAATCTTAAAATAAATAGAAAGATTTATTTACTGACTTTGTGTCAAGATTTCATCTTAGTGAGAAAATATTTGTATTATAGATAAAATACAATAACGACTACCCGAGGATTTGTAGATTTTGCAAAAGTATTAGATAGAAAACAACAGATAGGTAATATAAAAATATTTCTTTTCCTTTTGCCGTATTTTTTCCTGTTTTCCTTTGTATAGGGTAACAATGAATATCATAAATACCTTCTATCTATAGAAATGATATGTCGGAAAATTAGATTTTCTGAAGATAATATTAGTTATTTTAATGGCAGCTGTTAAAGAGGAAAGTTCCTTAATGAGGCCATCACGATGATTGTAGGTTCGATTTCCACATAAGGTAAAGAATCCTTTTGATATTCTAATAACAAGACGTAATGGTAACAAGACCGAGCGATGCCATGATTTACGCCACATAATGTCTTGAAAATTAAGCGTGGAGAACGGACGGGGGACAAACGGGGAACGGGAGTGTCTGAACACAAGTTAGATTAGTTTAGGTAAAATTTGTATGTAGGTATGTATGAGTATAAAGATATTCATACTTTGAAATTTTAATCTCCTTAATGGATTAAAATGACTTTTATAACATTTATTATTTTGAAAATAAAAGTAAACTGGGAATGTGTATAATATATAAAATTAGATTTAAATGATATATTTCTTAGCTCACTCTAGATTTATGAAGCTTTGAGAATATTTTACAATAAATTTTCTTACTTCTATCTTCACTTAAAGTATTAAATTGATAAAAATATTATTTTACATGATGGGTAATTTCTAAATATTCTTTATTCAATTAGCCTATTACAAGTACATACTTTTTAAGAGAATTTCCATAAAAATGTCAGTGTCGGTACTATCTTGGATTGTTTTTTTTAAATCGTATTAGGTAATGTCGTAGATATTAGAACAAGTCTTAACACTAGGTTCTCTTTCCTTTCCTGCCATGTGTGGGATACAGTATGAAGCAAAATAAAAAAAAATATTACAAATTATTTTACTTTTTTTTACAGATACATAGCAGTAACTCAACCAATCAAGTACGCAAAACACAAAAGCAACGCGCGCGTCTGGCTCATGATAGCAGTGGCGTGGCTCGTTTCGGGCGCCATCGGTTCCCCGGTGGTCCTGGGTTTGAATAACACGCCGGATCGAAGCCCAGACCAGTGTCTGTTCAATAGCACGGACTATGTCATCTATTCATCATTGGGATCATTTTATATACCTTGTCTCATCATGATGTTTTTATATTATAGAATTTTTAAGGTTAGTAACATTTTATTTATTTAGAAGGTTAGGTTTTATTTATTTTAGTTTTCAACGAAACGAACAATACAGTAATTGTTCTATAATAATAAAACAAAAAAAAATATACCAATTGAGGTTCATAAATTAAACAACCGACTTATTTATGACTATTTCTTATCTATCTAAGTAGGCAGTAGGTACGCGCACACGACAAAAGAATTATGTAGCCAATCTTTCAGTGAAAATCCCATAAAAATCGATTCACCTGTTTCGGAGATTAGATTTTAATATCGTGTTTCAAAGAAGTAAGTATTTTTTTAAATTTTTGATTTGATTATTTGTTTGTACCACTAAAAGGTAACATTGCCTAACCGATTAATATTATTCCCAATTTATTCATACAAATTTCTTTATACAGTGTAGTAATTGAATTTTAAATGAAATAAATTGAGTTATTTCTAGATATATTATTGGTGTTTCTTTTTGCTTTGCTTTTTGTCGGATTGATATAAGACTGTGATATATGACTAGTTGTACCATAGTTCAGAGGTCAAATCCTACTCGTCTTAATATTCATCTATGTAAAAGGTACATCGTTGAAGCCAGGCGTGGCGCAGGAGCACAAAGTGTGACTGTTTGAGTTCTCAGTTCGATTCCGTTCAGTTAGTAATCAGAGCGCTTGTACGGTCTCCTGGAGGCGTAGGTTTAAACAATTTTTCACAAAAATTTACTTATTAATTACAACAAAATTTCAACATAGCGGGCTATGTCAAAATTTTTAGGCGAATTTTTTTGTAAGTATTTATTTACATAAAATATATTTATACCCATCCTTTTTAAATATGTATTTAAAACATGTCAAGAAACTCAATTTGCTATTTTCAAATAGTTTTTCAAGGTAACCTCTTTAATGGAAAAATTAAATTAAATTAGCTTCACGCTGTATCCCGCACACAGCAGGGTAGGCAGAGGGAACCTAGTGTTAAGACACTCCGTTCCCCACTTTCTGCCGAATTCTGGAGGCATTGCGTGTTGAGTGGCAGAACTCAACGCCGCGCTTAACCTCGACACCAGAGCGAAGAAATGGAAATATAAATTTAAGTAAATATTTCATCTCCTCGAGTGGGGATCGAACCCACAACCAGTCGGTTTTGCAGTCACACCTCGTGCCGCTGCGCCACGACCGGCCTCACCGACCCCTTTAATGGAACTTTATGAAATTTATAAAACTTCAAATATAAGTACGTACGTAAGTGCTTCAAATAATTAATAGGAACTGAAAATTCTGAAATGTACTTAAAACTAAACACAAAACGAAAGCATTCTATAGAACTGCAGGAGTGTGAGGGGTGTTTAATAGACAGGGTATATAGAAAATTGTATATCAATTTCGACACTCGCGACGTAACGTTGTTTATATGGTTATTTTACACTACACAAAACATTTTAATTTTTTTTAGGTATTCATATAAAATAAATAAAAATAAAAATTAATTAGCTTCACGCTGTATCCCGCACACAGCAGGGTAGGCAGAGGGAACCTAGTGTTAAGACACTCCGTTCCCCACTTTCTGCCGAATTCTGGAGGCATTGCGTGTTGAGTGGCAGAACTCAACGCCGCGCTTAACCTCGACACCAGAGCGAAGAAATGGAAATATAAATTTAAGTAAATATTTCATCTCCTCGAGTGGGGATCGAACCCACAACCAGTCGGTTTTGCAGTCACACCTCGTGCCGCTGCGCCACGACCGGCCTAAAATAAATATATAAATATAATAAAAAATAATATATAATATATGATATTATTTCACTTTGACTTTTTTATAGTCATTTACTTTTACTTTGAATTTCTCTTACAGAGATGTCTATTCCACTTGCTTGGATAATTTCCAAGAAACGCAAGCTCGAATTGCGCCATGTTCCATCTTTTATACGTTTTCTATGATATTAATAGAGCTTCTCCACCACGCACATAATAGATGAAATACGGAGAACTTGGAAGTGCACCACCTATAGCTATCCTGAGAAATATTTTTAACCGTGTCTAATAAAAAAATTTTGATACTTTCTTGTTAAGTCAGCGGAAAGGCTTTCAGTCTCCTAATAAAGCTAGCTGTTTACTCCAACTTGGGTATAATATTGTAACAGTATGTACCTTGAGTATAAGTTTAAAATAAATAAATAAATAAAATAAAATATGCATGGCAATACACATAAATAACATAGTTAATTATGAATAATACAAACTATATATTTTGAATAAAATATTAATCGAGACGAGTTTGTGTATTGTCGGCCCGAGTGTCGCGACCGTCGTTCTGTCTATATAAGTGGTGGTGATGCTGGAAGGCAGCGGTCGAGTCGAACTCTTAAGTACTACGGTACTAATAAATATGATGCACATAAAGACTCGTACCAAGTATATTATAAATATAATATAATAATTCGAAGCCTATGATGGCACGATCTTTTAGGATCGAATTTCTTATAAAGGCAATATATGTGTAGGGGCGACACATATTGTGGATCCAAGTGATCTTTGACCAATATTATGATATTGAATGTTGCTTGACGTCGCGGAAGCTGACGTGATGGGCTTATGCGAACTGTTATAGCGACATTAACTATGTCGTGGCTGATGCCGTCTCGCAGTACGCTCGCGATACGTAAGCTGTGCTTGTATGGCGTTGGTCATTGACATATTATATACCACTTCTACGACTTGGTATACGACTAGTAGGTGTGTGGTGCTATTTTATGTCCCAGCTCCGGTGTATGTAGTAGTGTCCGCCTGTCTCATACGGGTGTGTGGTGCTATTTTATGTCCTGGAACTCTGGTGTATGTAGTAGTGTCCGCCTACGGTTCGAGACACGACTGTGGGGTGTGTGCCGTGCGTTTATTTAACATATCGGCCGCCTAGCGGTAGTGCGTTCGTTCCAACGACTTATATTGATCTCACAAATCAATCAACATCACGAATCACCATTCTAATACAATCTTAATATAAACAAGCGTAACAAGTACCTTCGGAAAGATCACACACAAACGTCTCGGAGGGTTCAACGATGACTGTAAAGCCACGGTCTGGTCGGAACTCACGGTGTAGGGGCGGGGCGGTGCCCGTACTCTTTCTTCCTTTTATTATAACTAGTTCGCAGTTATAGTGGAGAGGAAGATAGGACGCGCTCTTGGCTTTTCTTCGGACGAGCTTCGAGTTATGACAATGTCATATTGTCGAGTTTCCAGTTATCTAAATAACTGACACAAGAACAACTTCTGATGGCAAATATCTTATTAAAGCGATACCTTCTAATGGCATAATATAAAATTCTTAATACTGTTACCTCTGAATCTCTAAAAGATTTTGGGTTCTTCACGATCACAACTATAAACGGTTATAACCACTAGACACATCACGAGCCAAGACATTATTTATTAAATAATATTTTCAAAGGTGTTTGGGATATCAGTTACAATATGCAATTTTCTAACAGCATTACCATCGGAAAATAATTTCTAATAGATAGCAACGTCTGCAAATATTTCTCGAAACAAAACAACTTTTTCAGTTTATCGAACAAATAATGTATTTTGTTACCTGATGTGAATGCTTTAAATACTGTTGTATGTAAAATTATGTTAATTTAATTGAAGATATCGTGGTATCGCAGGGATACAATGGTATGACTATTGTGGGTTCGATTTCCACTCGGTGGCATGAAGTATTTAATATTTTCATTTTCCTCGCCATAGTAACAACGTGAGGCGCGGCGTTGAGTTGCATCACTTACCCAACATGCAATGCTTTAGGAATTTGGTGATAATAATAATAAAATGAGAAATGGAAGTGTGTGAATGAGTAACTAGTGTCTTAACAAAGTTTTGTCTGTCTACGCTATGATTATGTGCCTAAAAAAAATAGTAATTTAGATTAATGCCCTTTCATTACTTCCAAAGTTTTTATTCTATAAAATGTTATGAAGCAGAACACAATGGTTACTTATTCAAATCCTATAGGGCATTAACAAAAAAAAAATATTTTCAATCTATTCCATCGACGAAATAACATCAAATCTCCTAACCATAACCAAGATCATTTTACAAAAACAAAAAAAGAGCCACAAACCCACAAAATTATCCTATTTGCACTTAATTCAAAAACAATACAATATAAAAATAATAATATTTCTTCCTTTTATAAAGAACAGATGACCGTGATTCCCCATAAAAGCCTTTTACGATCGCTCTCGGGACGCGTACCTACATTTTAAATTGCTTTATGGCAACTATTTTTGCACACTCAAATTCGATGGCGATCGTTGGAATTATGCGATATGATACGTTATGTAATTTCGGCAATTATTTTATCTTTAAGGTATATTTTGCACATAGTAGAGTAGACACAATGGGAACCTGGGCACCTAGTGTTAAGGCCCTATTCCCCGTTAAAACATCGATCTGCCGATCTGCCGATATCTTAAGACATTGCGTGATGAGTGGCGGAATGAGTTCCGCGCGCATTTGCAATGTCTATCAGAGCGAAAACTAAATTATTAAATATTTCATTCCCTCCATGGGAAATCGAACCCTATATAATCTTTGTGTTTACAGTAGCACGCTTCCGCCCCTGTGTGAAAATGAAAATAAATCATTCCCCCAATGAGAATCGAGTCCATAACCGTCGCAATTACGCGCATAAGCTGTGAGGCGCTCCACGACGATCTCATAGATCCACAATTTTTACTCATATTTAATATACGGGACTCCAAAATTAAACATACAATGGAACACCAATGTCAACACTTTGGTAGTTGCTGCGGTTTTATTAGAGTAGCATAGACAATATACTATGTATTTTTTTAGCTTCACGCTGTATACCAAACATGCAGAGGGAACCTGGGATCTTTATATTAAGGCACTTTCGTTCCCCACTTTCCACAGAATTTTGGAAGCATCATTCTCCTTCGTTATCAGACCAAGGAAATAAAAAATTAAATATTTTATTTCCACGAGTGAGTATTGAACCCAAAACTGTCGCGTTTACAGTCGCACCCTTGTGCTCCTGCGCTACGACGACTGGCCTTTACATACTTGGAGTGGAATTCCTAATAGAAATAATTAAGATATGCCTTTGAGTCCTGTATGACACATAATTCCTGCATTAACTCAACAAAAATATTTTTTCAATTCCAAGCAGTAGTTCAAGAGATTACCGCGTTAAATCAAACAACCTCTTTAATTTTTTTTAATATTATAAAAATATTATTAATCTAATGTAATCTAATTTCACGTTGTATCCCTAGCGCAGTAGTCAGAGAGAATGGAGCGCCAAACGCTGCGGTCTCTACATGTCTCGTCCACTGTCGTGAAGCTCTTCATACATGCGTCCTGATGCTATTTACGTAACCTTCCAGTATCTTTGATAATGTGTTTTCGATGGTCAATAGATGCTTCTACCTCTCTTAAACTTTGATAATATTAATAGATATTGAATATTTTAAAACATAGTAACAGTAGCCTAAATAGATTTTAATAAATACTTTTGCCAAAACTAAAAGCAATTATGCAAGTAAATAATACAAAAAGAATAAGAAAAGTTGTTAAAATAATATCTAGTAAAAAGATATACTGGTGTAAGAGTACGAAAAATTATAGCTTAAAAATAGCTTAAATTGGCCTGACCAGTTAAATATTTGGAATGTATCCAAGAGTTCCGTTCAATTTATTATATAATCTTCAATTAATAATTTTAAGTGTGGAAATATTTCACATAATTTTCTTAAAATATATACCCGGATAGTCGCCGCAGTGGGTTAGTTGCCTCTGTTTTGATTATACTATGTTAGGGACCTAAGCGCCATAAAAACTATCTGTATAGACCCATAGGATTCCACACCTCTAAATTCCAACCTTGTCGATCAAGACTACAGTGATAAGACGAAAACCACATACTATTAACGATTTAACTTGGCTCATACTTCACATTTATATTTCTGATGGGATGATCTAATAACGAAGCTAATAAATTCTAACAAAAAAACGTGAAATAAAAAAAATATAATATTATAAATAACATAACACCCTCTAATTCTTCAAACTCTGTAAAATTTAAATGGGTCCTGACTGTTAATCGTAATAAACTATTGAAGTTGTTTTTTCTTTTTACTTTTATGTAATCAGGTTTTATGTTTTATAATCTTATTTCTGTACTTTTATATTAAAATGTATTAATTATCAATTAAGACAATAATATCTTAATACAAATGGATATTTATTTATTTTAAAAATATGTAAAAATATAGAAATATATGTACAAAATAACATGAGTCTAGTTCTAGGTAATGTCTAAAGAAAAAAATATATAAAAAAATGAATGTATAAGATGACAAAAGGTACGGACCATAAGTCTGTAGTGTAAGGAAGAATAAACAATAAAAAAAATACAAATGGATATTTGTAGCCCAAAAACCATTATTATTACAATATTAATTATATAATGCCTCCAGAATTGCGCAGAAAGTGTGGAACGGAGTGTCTTACACTAAGTTCCCTCTGCCTAACCTGCTGTGTGCGGGATACAGCGTGAAGCTGTTTTTTTTTTGATTAATTACATTATATAGGCACTTAAGTAGATATTCAATCGACCTCGGGCTTTATATTTTTCCCGGGCTCGGGAAATGTATTGTTTCAGCCTAAATAAAGAGATAACAGTTTGTTACTCAATTGTCATATTACCAGAAGTGGATTTATATGACACAGTGGTGATAAGCTTAATAATAATTAATAGTAGGTACGGGATTAGATATCGGTGGAAAAGAACTTGTATGATTAATTTAAAGAACTTATATCTTACATAGTTTCACGCTATACCCTGCATATAATGTTAAAATAACCCGTTGCCTTTTCAGCTGAATTCTGGAGGCATAACGTATTGAGTGGCGGAACTCAACGCCGTGCTTTGCTTCGTTATCAGAACGAGGAAATGAAAATATACAATACTTTATTACTCCCACTTGGAATCTAACCCAAACAAGATATGGTATCTTTAAGATTTTGTTTTAATTTGTACAGGCGATTCGGCAGAGAGCCAAAAAGCAGAGAGTGGCTAAAACATCATCAGCAATCAGTTCAGCGGTCTCCAGCGGAACTGCAGCCGTAGTTATAGAGAATATAGCGCAAACGCAGCGCTTCCAAGTACCGGAGGACAGACCGACTAACACCGCGTCGGGGAGCAATGATGATGATGATGATAAGTTAGTATGATCTTTACTTATTTTTTTTAACATATATTTTGATTTGAATTGTGTTTTTCTAGGCGGCCACGGAAAATTAGCTTTTATAGCGTTATACATATGTAGTGTTGATGGTGAATAATAAAAGTCTACTCACGTTTAGCACTGAGTTTAATCAACACCACTTTTAATGTACATACAGTGATAACACAAATGGAAAAGTCACAATTAAACACGGTACAGTATATAAGAAAGTCAACCACAAACATATATATATGACAGAACACAAAAGATATAAATTTGGAAATAAATACTAAATAAAACAAAGGAACGTATGGAAAGCGCATCGAATGGCAAGCAACGACTGTGATAATTAAATATGCCGTCGACAAGGGGGTAGGCGTAAATATTACGGCACCTTACCGGTTCAGTCGACGGCAGTGAGCGCTTTGATATAAATAAACTAAATACGAATACTTACTACAAAATATATAAACAATATTAGATGTATGTATGTATATAAATGATAAATAAATAAATTACAATATTGAAATATATAAATAACACATATTAAGTAAACTATAAATATAAATAATAGTTCCCTACACATATATTAGTGGTCTATCCTTTTTAAAGTCTAAACGGTAAATGTAGCCGCAATTGTGAATTTGAAACGTTAATAAAAAATAATATTTGAAAAAAATAAAAGAAAGCCCAACTATTTAGCTATATTGGAGTTCCCTTAAATATTATTAAAAAATAAAATAGTATATATTTTATTTTTTTGTATTTTTACCCTATTTTTTACCATCTGAATACGGAACCCTTAAAAAATTACCGGTTTCCGGGGGTAGATTTAATATTTTTATTAGGGTTTCGTACCTTGAAAGAAAAAAACGTAATCCTTATAGGACCACTTTGTTGTCTGTCTATCCGTCTGTAAAGACTATTTATGTCGAGATTTATTTTCAAACTGAAATCAATGCTAAATATTTAAGCCTATATTTAAGTCTAGTCCCGTGGACCTATAGTTATGAAAGTCCTTGAAGCACAGAAAAAATCAAGCTTCTAAGTCAACACAATCAAAAGATAAAACCATTTAAGCACCGATTTAACTGCATTTTCTATGAAATTCGCTGCGACATCAAAACCTAAAGGTGCTTCTCGTGGACCAACAGTTATGAAATTTGGCACTAAATGAAAATTTACAAATAAATAAAAATTACGAAAAGTGAAAGTTTATAGGTATTTTACAAACTTATATTTATAGTTAATTTCATTAAAACTAAGCACACATGCCCGGAAACTTAAATTGGTAAACTTTTATAAGTTGTACTATCCGTTGACCGACAATCCTAAAAAAGAGTACTAAAGTTTCGGTAGACGAGTGTGACTCGCACTTAACCGGTTTTTTTTGCTTTTATTCCCTTTTTTGTTAGGATTTATTTATTAGATTTTATATATAATTTTAGAAATGATAAATGCTTTTTACCCTTTAAACTTAGACCTATACCTAATAAATTACCCGATTCTTTGTTCTATTGTTATACACTAGCCTATATTAAGATCATAAATCAAAATGATGATGCGTGTTACATACTTTAACTACATTAACAGCTATGCTATACATATAGCTACACACATATAGCACATATAGCTATTTTAAAGCGGTTTAAGCTGAAAGAATTGAGGGTTAAGACACCATTTTTACTCTCCATTCGATTTTGACATACTGCATACGAAGTTGCGGAACTCATCGCCGCACTTTTTAACATAATTAATATTAAAATATGTATTTTAGGCTTCGTAAATAATAAACGAAACAGTTCAATTTATTTCACTACCTAAAACCTCAATAATAACCGTTTCACATGAACATTAACCGTTTAACGTTAAAAAAAAATTTACTTCATGCTGTATCGAGAACCATAACACTCCGTACTCAACTTTCCGCTGAACTTTTTGAGGAATTGCATGTTGAGTGGCGGAACTCAACGCCAGGCTTAGAAATGATAATATTAATAAATAATAATTCATTCTCTCGAGTGGGCATCGAACTCACAACTGTCGCGTTGCAGTGCATCCTTGTGACTTTGCGCCACGAGCGACGGTCCCATTCGCATTTTATATATAGAAAGAAATTCTTTAGTCGGTACTTACTATAATAATACAGTATTCTCACATGTCTAGACTTTAGAATACCTTATTCCGCAGAGGGCTGTCAGTGTGCACGACGGACGATTGTTCATAACGTGTGCAAATGAGTTTTATACATATACAGGGTGGAAGAGGCAGCGCTCCTTTTACGGAAACAGCATATAGGGTAAAATATTTCAAACCCATACCTAAAGAAATTAATCAAGATGCCTCAACAGTTTAGACGTAGGATTTTTTTTTCATTTCACGATTTTTATCCATACCTGTATATCGTGTGACGCAATTACGTATAGATCCCAATAACGTAACCACATACTACTACAAAAATACTACTAAAGGTCAAACAACTTGGAACTTTATCGCCAATAACTACGACTCGATTTCGGAATGAGGCGTGTGCGGCGGTATTCCTTTGATAAGTTTATGTGTGCGTGCGTCGTCCTTACAAATGGCGTTTTATTTTAAAACGACAATTTTATTATTTATTTTGTTTGAAAAAATAACTTTTTCATTTTTGGGAATTCATTTTTTTTCTGATTTATATTAGGCTTTTATGGAGTAGTTAAAACTGTGGCTTCATTTAAAGTGGTGCTTACACTTCCACCCGTATATTATATATATGTAAAATGTATTTGTTTTTATATGTTTTCATAGAGTTCATAAATGTGCGATTATAAATGCGACGGGTTGTAGAAATTAAATATTTGAATATTTTCATTTTCCTGATCTGGTACCTACTGACGCAAAACGCAATGTTGTGTTCCGCCACTCAACACGCAAGACCTTCAGAGTTCAGTGGAAAGTGGAGAACGGAAACGAAGTATCTTATCACTATGTTCGCAGGTTCCCTCTGCCTACCCCGCTATGTGCGGAATACAACGAGTAGCTAAAAAAATATATCCGTTCCGGTACTGTTCATAATCAGTAGAAAATAGGTCTTAATTCTACCACCCTGCTATATACGAGAGATGCGTAAAACCAATAAAACGTAATACATATTATAAAAAAAATATATTACTATTATTGTTCATTTCGTTCTCTATGTAACAGCCACAGTACTTCATTTCATTAATCTAACTGCTGTACAAAGTTAATAGAACCGTATTTGTCTGTAAAACACTCAATAACTCTCGAACAAATAATTATGTTCGCTTTAATTCAACCGAAGTGGGAAAGAGTAAGGTAAAGAAAATTTTATTTATGTATAATTTGTAAACCAAAAGTTTTGATTCATTTATTGGGATTTCTTTTCATTTGTATTGTATTTAGTTCAACATTGGTATTTATGTATATTAAACATTAGCTGTTGAGGTTAAAATATTTTTCTAGTTCGATGATTTCTTTAACATTCTAATTAAAATATCACTTCCTAATGGACAAAATGAAACGGACAGATTATTTTAACAGTTAGTTTTCCAATTTCCATACTTACCTTACAATATATAAGAGAAACTTTAAAAAAAAATAGGACAATTGTCTCGTAATACTGATAAAATGCGGAGTGTTATTTCGTAATATTTTTCTATATATTATAAAATACTTCTCATTGGATGCAAGTGACGCATATACACTCTATAAAATATCGACGCCAGTCGTGGATTCGATACCCACTGGAGTTAATGAAATATTTAATATATTCATTTTCTCACTGTGGTAACGAGTCAATGCGCGGTGTTTAGTTCCGCTACTTAGAACGCAATGCCTCCAACAATGAATGCAACAGAAAGTGGGAAACGGCACTTCCGTTTTTAACGTTGTGGTAACGGAGTGTCTTTAAGCTATGTTGTAAGGTTCCCTCTGCGAACCCTGATATGAGCGAGAAACTATACAAAAAAGTAATTATTTAAACGTTTTCAGTAGGTCAGAAATGGGAGCATATGCTGAGGAGTTGGCCAACACTAGGTCAGCTAGGTTCATGCTGGCTGCGGTCGTTGAAGAGACCGGACTGTAAGTATCCATACCTATATTATAAATTCGAAAGTAACTCTGTCTGTCTGTCTGTCTGTCTGTCTGTGTAGCAATCCGTTAAACCGCTGATCCTATTGTGTTAAAATTTTATACAGAGATACGTGAGGGTCTTGGGATGGTCATAGGTTACTTTTTATTTCTCATATTTGTAATATTCTTGATATATACTATTATAATATATTAAAATATTTTTCAATTTGGCATGCAATTTATTTTGCTCTATTATTTTATCCGTCGCTAGGCAACAAGGAATTTTATTATTTGAAGAAAAGGTCGCCTAATATGAGCTTCCTGAACGCTTACATGACTAACGTTGACTCAATCTTATGATACACAAAAAATAATGTTTTACAAAAATATTGTCCTTTAAAAAAACTAAAAAAAGTCCGCGATGGTATATGATTATCTCTGAAGGCTGAACTGCAGTAACTATTTTAATATATTTGATTAAAAATTTTCGATTTATTGTTGTATGTATTTTCTATAATTTAGTATTCATCCTTATCAAAATAAATATAATAGTAACCTTTAGTAGTTCATCTAGATTGACATTATAGCTTATTGTACAACGTTCTAATAAATAATTAAGGAGATATCCCTCATTCAAAATGATCACGCCCACGAGCCGCACGGTATGACCGAACCGAACGGACAGATGACATTGGCGGTTTTATGAATTTCATACATTTTCGATCTACTGTTAATTTTTATGCGATCATTTGCCGTTTATAATTGATTTATATTTGTTTTTTTTGTTCTCTTAGCTAATTCAGTTAGTAGATTAGTTACATTTTTTTAAATTTCTTGGTGTGGTGTAAGTTTTGGGCCCTGCTCGGCATCGCCCGCTACTTTTTATTTAGTGTTAGGTTTTTAAGTGTATTTAAGAACAAATGGTTGGTTATCTCAGTTGGGTTATCTATACCGTTGTTAAACACTTTATAAATCGTTATTTTAATATTTTCCGATTTCATTTGATATTGTTCGCAAAATTATCGTATTTAATAAAGAAACATATTTCGTTATTTCATAGAGTATATATGTACGCACGTACGGAAAACGTATAAAAACGTTTTTCCTGAGTAAATCTTTATCCCGTAGAATTCTGATATAAAATGTAGCCTTTGTGTTGCTCCATAACTCCCTCTATCGTTCACTGAAAGTTCCATAAAAATGAGTTCAACTGTTCAGGACATTAGCTCACAGAAATAGAAAGATAGAAATACATTTTTGTATTTGTGTATCATGTAAATAACCTTATGCACTAGCAAAAACACAATTATTTTGTGATCACAAACAAACACTTCATTTTTATTTAAAATAAACGATCAATGCAACGGAAACCTTGCAATTATCAATGATTCTTTTAGTATCTAAATATATCTCGGCGCCAGGATATATCTTCGCATAGCATTATTAATTTATTTACTGTTTTATTATAATGTAGATTATATTTCGTGTTACTTTTAATTTTAATACTTTTAAGTATTTATTTTACGTTAATTATATTAATAATGTATTATATAAGATTTGGTTACGTCAGAGTTTTATAAAATCTATCACAGCTATAGAATGAGATCTGTGTCGTGGTAGAGAATGGCTATGACACACACAGATTTTGTCACCAACCACCCACACAGATTTTGTTGAATTTTGCAAGCATTAACAAAAAGAAGAAGAAGACTCAGGAACAAAATATTAACGTTATGAACACGCAGTCACTGAAGTTAGCTATAGACGGCCACGACTTGCTGACCGTACTATATATTGGTAGTCTATATAGTATTTAAACTATAACTGTCAGCCAAATTTCATCCTCTTCCATCCGCGTAATTTAAAAAGGTTCAATATTTTTTTTCTTCAGTTATTAAAATATATCTAAGAGTAGATTAATACTTAAAAGTTATTTAATATTCTTTATTTCTTCTTTAGAATAATGGCAAACCTAGCGTCACCCATCCCAATGATGGATCCAAACACAAACAACGATTCAGGGTACGCGCCTTCTAATATGGATGTGGATAAAGACCACACTCCACCACCTTCTCCTATTAAAGAAGAGAAGAAGAAAGAAGAGAAGGAACAATCTAAGAAACCGGAGTTAAAGTTAGTAATTATATTCTGAGTTTTTTAGCTTCATAAGGATAAGGCAAAGTACACATAGTGTCAAGACACTTCGTTCACCACTTTCATCCAAATTTTCAAGACATTGCAAGATATACGGCGAAACTCAACGCCACTCTTCGTCTTGTTACCTCAGTTAGGAAATTAAAATTATTAAATAATTCCTCTGAATGGGAGTCAACACAACCGTCGCGCTTATAGTCACACGCTTAACATCAGCGCCGCAGCTTTACTTAATATAGGCTTTCAAAATACGACAAACATCTCAATATACTTAGAAGAAGTATAAAAAATTTATCACACCTCTTGAAAACCGTCGAAGTCCCAGGTTTTGTGGTCCGCTACGTCATTTTACGTTTCCTAATAATATTTATCTATTCTTAGTGTAGAAACACTTACATAAAAATGTTATAAATTAATTTGTGACAAAAAAAGACCGAATCCAAACAACGAACTAAAAAAAGTTATTTAAAAAAAGTAAAAAATAATTTTACATAAAGTAAAACGTACTCTCATTCAGGTTTCCAAAAATAGTAAAACAAACAGGCTTAGTAATTCGATATTGTATTATAGTAAGGTTGTTGTAGCATTAGCTTAACACAAGCTAAAATATCATCCACGCCACCTGGATACGCGGCACTCCACTACTGTGCGGTTTCGTGGGAACTTCCTTCCACGCACCACGCAACTGTGGAATGGCCGACCCGCGGCAGTGTTTCCAGGTCGATATGACATGGGTACCTTCAAAAACGCGTCTATCTCCACCTTGTCGGCAACGCACCTGTAGCTCCTCTGGTGTTGCACGGGGTCGTGGGCGGCGGTAGTCACTTACCATCAGTGACCAGAACGCTCGTTTGCCTTACATTACATAACATATTTGAAAAATACGTCTCTTAATAAAAATATTGAGAAATAAAATATTTACGCAGAAGTTACGTAGGCTGCAGTTGGAGGGTTAAAAAAATACGGTTTTTTATATAAATTTATATTAATAACATTTTTAATTGAAATACATAAATTAAATCTAACTTATATATAATTGTTCTCAATGTTGGAGAGACAATAGTGAATCTAAACCTAACTAAATATAACTTAACCTACGACTGAACTATTTCACGTTGGAATAATAAGTGTGGGAACGGAAGAAATTCCTTTCCCACCGGCGCTGTTCACCCGATCTCTCCTTTGTCACCATGTTGTGGCGCTCGGCCGCCTATCAGACGGACATAATATAATATTAAATAAGTTTTCCGCCTGTGACACCGACCACTATATAACACAGATTTTATATTTTGGAAGGTCAGTATGAAAATATAATCAAATTTCGAAAACATCTGGTATAGAAAAAAAATATAACATTTTTGGCTCGTCCGAGATTTGAACCCGGGACCTCTGGCACCCTAAGCGAAAATCATACCCCTAGACCAACGAGCCGCTTGAAACGAATGTCGAAATAAACAACCAATATAACAATTATAACAAGTGCAAATATATCATTTATCTTTATCAGTTGATCTTTTTATGGCTTCCATTATTGACATTTAAAAAAGTATTGATAAAAAAGATATAAAATATTTATATTAAAGAGATAACAACATTACTTTAGTACATTAAATATTTTATTGATTTTCATTGTGGCAAGATAGACCGCAGCGTTGAGTTCCGCCATTCAACACGCAATATCTCGAATTTAGGCAGAAAGTGAAAAAATTTGTGCCTTAAGTTCATAAGTATAAAGCATGACTTTATAATTATACTGAAATACATAGCGTATTTCAGTATAATTATAAATTGCAGTCATCGTGGTGCAGTTAGGAAGTGTCGTAATGGGCAGGACAATGTGTTTGATCTTTACTTTTTTTACGCTGTATCCCGCACAGAGCAGGGTAGGCAGATGGAACCTGGGAACCTAATGTTAAAACAATCTGTCCCCCATTCAGATACTTTCGTTCCCTACTTTGTGCTGAATTCTCGAGGCATTGTCTTCGAGTGGCGGAACTCAACGCCGCACTTTGCCTCGACATCACAGAGCAAAGAAATGAAAATAAAATATTGCATAGTTGTAGATCCGCGGAAAATGCGGTTTTGATTGCGGACAGATACGCGGAAAGTAGGGAGCGGAGTGTCTTAGCATTAGGCTATTTAAAATTATAAATTGTACTACCCGTTCTACAATCCTGAAAAAAGAATATGAAGAACCCTCGATTGGCGAGTCTGACTCGCACTTGCCCAATTATTTTTTTCTTTTTTACTATAAAATTATATAAACACTAGATTTAACCGTGACTTCGCCCTCTTGGTCAGGGGGAGGGATTATGGGTAGTGTCTGAGTACGAGAACCGCATAAGCAATGGAATATTTGATGTATTCTTTTGTTTATGCGGTTCTCAAACTTTTTAAACTATGCAGCTTTATTATATATCTAGTTTTCCCGTGGCTTTCCTCTTGATCCCGCAAGAGTACATGTACAAAAAATAGCCTGTGTCGCTCCATAACGCTAATATTACGGTGAAAGTCTCATTAAACTGGGTTCAGCTGTTTCGGAGTTAAGCCCGGACAAACTGAAAGACAAACTGACAGAAAACATTTTTAAAGTCGTTTGTTTGTATTTTAGTATCTTGTCAATAACTACGTGCATTTCAAAAATCAAAGTATTTTTACAGACAGACACTTCAATTTTATTTATATGTGAAGATAATATTACACATATCATATCTATATTATTCCTTCGCTGCACTCAGTTACAAAAATCTGGAGCACTCGATTCTTTGTTAATATAGATATTTTATATTGAAATTCTAATATAAGAGTTTTGGACGAAGCAGAACTATAACATAGTCGCTCAACGTACTGGCTTTCAAATATTTTTATGAATTACAAAAAAAACGATGGAATTTCAATATATTGCTTGTATAGTTATTGTATACTATTGATTTAAGATTGATAAACATTTATTGAACAAACTGAAATGTATAGAGGCTGTTATATTTTATAAAAATGTGATTGGTTGCAACAGTACAACATTTGGACACTGCTTTTTTATGCTAAGTTAGAACATGGTTGAATAATAAAAAAATATGTAAACGATTAAATCAATTTTTAAAAATTTATAGAGCATCACATCTTAAGCTCAAGGTAAGCAGAGGAAACACAAAGATACTCTAATATTCGCTTCGATACATTGCGTACGAGTGGCGTAACTCAACGCCACATTTGGTCTCCCAGAGCGGAGAAATAAAAAAATTTAAATAGTTTCCGCGAGTAGGAATAGAACTGGCTACTATCACTATTACGCTCAAATGCTGATGGAGCTTAAAAAAAACAGATACTATTATATCAATATAATTGAAATATTATTAAAACACATTGTTCCAAGATATTGGTATTGGAAGAGAATCCCTTTTTAGGCTGATGTTTGGGAAATGTCAATTTAAATTTACTAATACAATTTCCGTCTTGCCACATAATAAGGTTTTGGGTTGGGCCCATAAAGTGCAAAATCGAGTAATATATTCTGTACGTATAATATATAAAAAAAATTACAAAAAAAAATACTATCATTTCCCCAAATTAAATTTGGAATTCAACTGGAGGTATTATGATTACAATAATATACTTTTAATCAGTCGTGGCGCAAGGCCATATGCGTGTGTCTGTAAAAGCTAAAGGTTGGGTTCGATTCCTACTCGAAAAAATGAAATATTTAGTATTTCCATTTCCTCGCCTCTGCCTACAGATTTCGGCGGATGGTAAGGAGCAGAGGTGTCTTAATGGCAAACAGAGTATCTTAACACTAAGTTATGTTACTGCTATATGTATGCGAGATACAGCGTGAAGCTACAAAAAATACTTCACAATAGTATTTTGCAACTTGTATGCATCTCGTATAATTATGCCAGGCTGTGGTCTGTTCTCTCGTTCGCCCGAATTCAATACATTGGCAAGGCATTTCGTGCTTCGAATATAGGTGTGTAATTAAATGTAGGGTTGCGGAATGCCCTTAATCAAGTTTTAAAACTAGATTCTCGGTAATTAACGCCGCAAAATATACATGGAACGTCTCTCGCATAAAAAGATATATAATTTATGATTTCTTACAATATCAAATGTCATTAGTAATATATTCCTTTTTATCATTACAGAGTAACATTTACTGAGCCAGACACACAATTCAATAGGTAAATAAATTTAAAACACTAATTCGATTATATTTTATAGGTACTTATAACAATTTAAAAAATGTACAGTGATATTAGTATTATATAAGCGGCCCATCCGCGGCTTCGCCCGCTTGAACTGAAACATAATTATTAATTTGCTTTATTAAATCTTCAATATTTTTCTTTTCTAATGATATTATAATTTTAAGCAATATATCGAAAAGTAAAGTTTCAGCCAATTTAATAAAACAGTTATAACAATTTTTTTTCAATAACACCTTATTGTTTTAAATAAAATAGTGATAATAAATAGTAAATTTAGTAATAATACAAATCAATCCATAAAACTATGTCATTTTTCAACAATGTTTCCATATCAAAGCAGGAAAGTAAAATATTTATATATTACCATTTGCCTATACCGGATAAGGCTGAAATTTTAATTACGACTTAATTCATGTCAATAAAATTACACAAGGCAAGGCGAGGCCGGTCGTGGCGCAGCAGCACGAGGTGTGACTGCAAAACCGACTGGTTGTGGGTTCGATCCCCACTCGAGGAGATGAAATATTTACTTAAATTTATATTTCCATTTCTTCGCTCTGGTGTCGAGGTTAAGCGCGGCGTTGAGTTCTGCCACTCAACACGCAATGCCTCCAGAATTCGGCAGAAAGTGGGGAACGGAGTGTCTTAACACTAGGTTCCCTCTGCCTACCCTGCTGTGTGCGGGATACAGCGTGAAGCTAATTTAATTTAATTTTAAAATTACACAAAACCAATATTGTTGTTAATATAAATAGAAGAGAAATAAAAATAGCCGCGTTTTTTTTTTCTTTCATTTCGGCATATTTCTTTGCTCTGGTAAAGCGGCAAAGCGCGGCCTTGAGTTTCATCACTCAACACACAATGTCTCCAGAATTCAGCGAAAATAAAAATAAAAATTAAATGGGTATCAAATTTGTAAAATACACTACACCATGAAATAAATAAAAGCTTGTTGAAAAGATTTTTTAAATTAATATTTTATTTAATCTGAGAAACAGTATTTATTATATAAATGAAATAAAGAAAATATTTTGTTATGCTTTTATGATATACTAGGGGGCGCGCGCAGCTTCGCCCGCTTACTTACACCCTTGGGGGGAATTCTAAAAAAAATACGAAACACGGATTAATAAAATATTTTTAACAGTCTAAAAAAATCCATACAAGCTGCCAACCTCTATTTCATCCATTTAGGGTTAAAATTTTCCAAAATCCCTTCTTAGTGGATGTCCACATTATGAAAATAAAGATCTGTCCAAATTTCACATTTCTACGCACAGCGGTTACGGCTGTGCGTGCGTCTTGCCTCAGTCAGTAAGGTACATGTCCTTTTATATATATAGATAATTTGATTTCCAAAGTCAATTTAATCAGTTTATTTAATTAAAAGATAATTTTGAAATTAATTTAAAGAATTAGCACCTCGTGTCTTTGTTCCTAATCTAAACTAAAAACGTGTACAGCATGTTTAAATTTAAAAACTAGAAACGTCCCGAGCAAAGTGTATTAAAATATATTATAGTAGCCATATTATAATAGATTGACATGGCAAGGATTTTTCTTTAGCTTCACGCTGTATTCCGTACATAGCTAGGTAGGCACAGGGAACTTGGGAACTTAGTGTTAAGACACTCCGTCCCCATTAAATCACTTCCGTTCTCCGCTGAAGTTGCCTCCACAGTAGAACGAAGTAGTGCATAATTATTAATTATTTATTGGAAATGAAATTAAGTTATGTACTTCTATTTTTCATCGGGACAACCAAATGTCGAAGGTTCGAATCCCGCTACATTCAATTTTGATACATTTTATAAAAAAATAATTTTCTTGCCTAAATGTGGAATTACACTTTAAAAGTAATAAATTAAATATTATATACAAGTCTGGAGGAGTTTGATTTCATTACAATTTACATAGTTCATTTGTCTTAGGACTTCCCAGTACGTTTTGGCCCCAGTACACTCAACAGTATGATAGAAGCTATCAGAACTATACGATCGTCTTACTTTCCGTAACTACTGTTGTTGATGTTATATCGTAACAATTTACTATGTTTTACGATCCCATTACCATATATGGCAAAACTTGGTTGTCCATACAACTTACATTTGGTTAAAGGGTTTTTTGAAATAGAGAAATAGAAATAGAGAATATGACTATGTAGTCATATTCTCTATTTCTATTTCTCTATTTCAAAAAACCCTTTAGCTATGTAGCTAATTAACGTAATATGATCTCTTATCCAACTTCTTATGTCAAGTGTAATGTCATTTAGTAGAAACGTAACTAATATGGCAAAAAAAAGAAATTATTCCAAGTAATTATTTTTTTGAATCTACTGTAGCGTAGTGGAACGTCTAAGTGTAAACGCAATGATTTTGGGTAGTGTCCGCAATCAGAGCAATGATTAAATATATTTTTTAGCTTCATGTTGTTTCCACACATTGCGAATAGTCAGGGGGAACCTGGGAACCTAGTGTAAAGACAATGCGTTTGTTATTGGAACACTTCTGTTTCAACTTACCGCCGATTTACAGAGATATTGTGTGTTGAGTGGCGAGACTAAAAGCCGCGCTCTATACAAAAGTAAGGAATATTAGATATTTCATTCCCTAGAGTGGGAATCGAACCCAAACAGTTTATAGTCGCATGCTTGCCGCTATCCAACAAAGGATTTAGACACAAAATCACTCCCGACAGTCAAAAGAGATTTTCTAAAATAACTTATAACAGGACAAGATTACTCCCATAATTCTGGATGAACAGATCCTCTCAACCCTTCTATTAAGCAACCTTAAGGCGGTCGGCGACTGAAAATGTAACAATATATGTATATTTGTTATATGTACTTTAGGCTTGGTCTTTGCGTATTTAAACATATTTTTTTATACATTAAGATATAGCTTTCCCTTAATGATTATAAATATATATTATAATTATAATAGACTGAGATCCCAGGGCCTCCAGACCTACGTCATTTTAACAAAGCTGCAATTTTGACGATTAATAGTCTAATATGTAGTTAATACTGTATGTGTACTTACTAACTTGAAAATGGGAGCCTTTCAGTGGTAGCGCCTGGCCATTCAGCCGTTTTTAAAGTTTTATCTTACTTTACTTAAACCATTTTTCTAGAATTGTGTGGAAAGTCGAAAATAAAGTGAAGAATTATAGGTGCTCTCCGCCTAACCCAAACTAAAATGGACATCAGTGAAAATCAAAAAACTAAAAAAAAAATTAAGACAATATCTCTTTATAACATTTATAGTGGTACACAAGCCTTACCACGAGCTCCTCACTCCACTACTCCGCTAAGAGGCATAAGTGCGACGCGACATGTTATTAGAGTTGGCAATATTTTTTACTTATATACATTATTTTTAACATCATCTAGACGCAATTGGGACGTGACTAAGCGGCACTAGGTTTAAATCCTATTTAAGGGAATTGTATTTATTATTATGTATCTCAGTCTTAGAAAGATAGTAACAATACTTTAAGCGTCACGCCTTTTTCCGTATAGCAAATTACGCAGAGGGAACTTAGTGTTGAGACATTCCGTTCCCCATGCACCGCTCAATCATCGAAATATTGTGTGTTGAGTGGCAGAACTCAACGCCGCGTTTTATCTTGTTGCCAAGATGAAATAAACATAACGAATGAAAATAATCATTTCCAGGAATGGACATCGAACCCACAACAGCCACGCTTACGGTCAGTGGCCTTACTTTAAAAAAAATCGCTGAACTACTTAACTTAACTTCACGCTTTATCCCTAGCGGGGTAGTTAGAGACAACGGAGCGCCGAACGCTACGGTCTCTACATATCTTTTTCACCTCGTCCACTGTCATCAACCTCTTCATACAATTCTCTTCATGCCTTTTACCCGACCTTTCTCCAGTATCTTTGATACTGTGTTTTCGAAGGTCCACCGAGATCTTCCCCTACCTCTCTAATCGCGTCATAAACCTTTTTTGCCATTCTCTCATTACTCATTCGTTCGACGTGCCCAAAGGCAACGCAATTTCTCAAAAAATTGTTCGGAAAGACTATTGGAATTGAATGTTTTGACACTAGTCTCGTCTTCTATCTGCTTACCTTACTATGTGGATACATATATATAACAGGATACAGCGTGAAACTTAAAAAAAATCCCTTAGTTGCTATAAAAATTGTTATATTACAAAAATATTAAGTATACTTACAAAAATAAAAAGGAAAAATAAAAGTACTGATATAGTTATTTAGAAAACGTATAAAAATTAGAACGCGCTGAAAACTGACTAACTGTTTTCCCTTCTAATTTTGGAAACATTACGTGTTGAGTTGCGGAACTCAACGTCGCGCTTTGTCACGACACCAGTGCGAAGAAATGAAAATATAAACTCAAATAAATATGCAGTCACACACTATAAAGGATGTCCAAATTAATTGGATACTTCTGGTTGACCTAGAACTATGAAATTTAGCAGCTAGCATTTACAGGTAGTACTAGTTCAAGAGAAAATCTGAAAACTATACATTCGTGGTTAAATCCTACAATACAATAGCCTTAAAAGGGGGGCATTTGGTATTAAAGCCTTTAGTTCAAGTGAAGTATCAGATGAAAGGACTTTGGCTAAGCCAAGCTTGAATTTCAGAAAAAGCTCGAGACCTCCAATTTTTGTACGGAACACTCTAATTTCTGATTGTGCGTGGGTGGAAAAGGGGCCGTCGTAACACTAGGTACCTCTGTTTACCCTGTTATATAGGAAAAAACGTGAAACTGTTCTAAATATTTTGAAAACGTCTTCTAAAGTATTAAGATGGATTTTTTTTATGTACATACTACATATGTATGTGTAAGTTGCAAAATAGTGTTTATTTTTGTATTAAAGTTCACTAATCCCTAATATATCCAATACAAACATTCTCTCAACTTGTTCCTTACAATACACCGAAAAATTAAACCAATTGGAACCGGATTGTATTATACCGTAGTTAAAAAAACTGGTCAAGTGCAAGTCGGATTAAAAATAAAAAGTTGACAAAATGAGTTATGCACTCGTTTCGTATGAAATTAACTACAATTGTAAGTTTGTAATATATTTTTTTTCTTTTTTCTCTTCCGTTCTCATGTCTTATCAAATGTCATAATTGTAAGTTAATAAAAAGTACCCTATAGGTTTTGTAATACGCGGTGACTTACATACAAAATGTAATAAAAATGATGCATGATTGCGTTGACTTAGAAGCTTGATTTTTTCTGAGCTTTAAGGGACTATAGACCTCAGTTTTCAAATTTCAGTTTTCTTCCTCCACTTAATTTGGAGATAATGGTCTTAACAGATGAACTGATGAATCACAAAGTGAACCTATAGGGCCTTCGTGTTTCGTGTGTCACACACACAAACAGTCAAACAGTTGACAGTAGCACGCTGGTGCCCCTGCGCCGCGATCAAACTCAAAGCATCTTTTACCATCTTAATATCTCTAGATATACACAAAATAGAATACAGAATGACATATGAATTAAAAAACATAATATATAATATAAAGGTATAACATTTGTAAATATATCATACAACTGAGCTTGTTTGAAAAGTCCCAAATTAGAGCCAGACTACAAATAACTTAAGTAAATGTGTGGCTTACATTTTACATAAAAACATACCAACACTAATATAATAAAAAATATTTAATTATAAAATTTTATGTAATATCGACTCATTAACATCCCTATTTATTAAAAACGACACATGCGCTCACGCAGAGGTCAAATCCAGTCGTAAGCTTGACCCGACGCGAAGCGCATGTCTCCTGCTTGCTTGTCACTATCGCCACGTGAATTAGAATTTCTGTGCTTTTTCTTACTATTTCTCCTTCCTTACTTGTTTTCTATACCCTGTGACTGTAATTACTTTCTATTGTGCTTGTGTCTTGACTTTTTCTCTTATTTCGTGCCTTTTAAACTATAGTATTTAATTGTGTAAATTGTGGACCTTTAAATAATAAACTGTGTAATATAAAGTGACTTTTTTATTTATTATTATCTACACGCTTATAACCAAACGTAGGAAAAAATAATAAGTATCGAAGCGGAGATTTTAAAAAAAAATTTTTTGTATTCGAATAATACTTGGAAAAAAATATTATTATCGTACCTTACATAGTATTTAACCAATATTAAAATGAAATAGCGTCGTCAAAGAGTAAAAGAATTAAATAGATATATTATCAACATAAGATAAAATCTAAATCGCGTTCCCACCCTCGAGTCCGGTCCAGACCGGATATATCCGCTCTGATAGTACTAACCCAAGCAGATTGAGACTTCAACAATAAATCTTTTGACAATTACCTAACGAGCTTTCTGTACTAAATTCCTTTTGAAAATTTTATCAACGAAAATGTCTATTCAATTTTCGCTTTTAAAGAGATTTTTTTAATACATTTATATTTCAGGCTAGGTATAGAAAATATTTAGCTTATCTGTTACCGTAGCAAACCAAAATTGCATTTTATTTAATCAAACTTAGAAAAAACCTCAGGTATAAATATATGTTTTTCTGGTTTATCAATTGCAAAACTCTTTATTATTTCTAAATAAGCATTAGAATGAATAAAGAATCAATACGTCCTCTTTGTCCCTGAAAATTTTTTAAAAATGTAAACTCCAAAATATTTACTTGTTTTTTTTAATATTTATGCAATATTCTTTCGACAGGAAAAAACTAAGTCGTCTAAGCAACAGTTCTCTTATCTCAACTCCTCGTCGAAGATTCAGGAGCGCAGCATCCGCAGCAAGATTCACCATCTTCAGGGCGAACAGAGCTGGCAAGATGCGAGCCAAGTCCTTCGCGAAGAAAGAGAAGAAGGCTACGCAAACACTTGCTATTGTTTTAGGTATTTTTTTATTATTATTAATAGCTTCACGCTGTATTCTGCATGTAGCAGTATAAGCAGAAGTGTTAAGAATAGTGTTAAGATAGTCCGTTCCCCATTTTCCGCCGAATACTAAAGGCATTGCTTGTTGAGTAACGGAACTCAACGCTGCGCCTTCTCCCGACACCAGAGCGAAGAAAATGGAAATATTAAATATATTTCCTCGAGTGGCCTCTGGATAAGAAAAAATATATTGTTTTTTTATCTATTATATTTCACATGTAATAGATTAGTCAAAAAGAATCCAATTAGAATAAAAATCCCATATAGTCGTTACGTATAGTCGTACAAATACTTTGGGAACAATGCATGTGATAAAACCTGATGCAAGGCATCTTCTTAGCGGACCAAGGAAAAGAAAATATTTTTATTGATACACAAAATTTTCCCCCTAATGAAAATATAAGCTATTACCACTAGACTGGATCCCAGGGCTCCCAAACCTACGTCATTTTGGCAAAGCTGAAATTTTAAGGATTAATAATCTAATGTGTAGTTTATACTGTATGCATATTTACTAACTTGAAAGTGGGGCTCTTTCAAAGGTACTAGCAAGCTTTAGTTTTAGATATATTATTTACGGACTATTTCAAGATTCTTTATAAGCACTCAGACCAATCCGATGGCTCAATCATCCCCCCAGATAGAGATATACATTTATTTGGCGCTATCTCTGAAAGGGTCCCACTTTCAATTAAATACATATTAGACTAATAATCCTAAAAATTTCAGCTATGCTGAAATGACGTATGTCTGGCGGCTCTGGGATCTTGGGCTACACATGCAATCTAACAGGTTCACGATAATATCAATATATTAGATATTTACTTTACAAAATATAACAATTATATAGCCATATACCCTTATTATGCAGCTAGAACTACAAACTGGATCTTTGTTATTTGAAATTTTATCAGAAAGTAGAAAATTAAATAATATTTCATTAGATAGTTCTACCTATTAAACGAAAGGTACATAGGAAAGGTATATATAGTTAAACTTAAGTAACGAGGCAATGTGCGGCGTTTAGTTCCGTCACTAAATACGCGATGTCATCAGAATTCGGTGGAAAGTGAGGAACGAAAATGTCTTAATGGAAACAGAGTGTCTTAACACTAGGTTTCCCATATTCCCTCTACCTAAAATTTTAAGAAATTGAAATAAAATTGAAGTACATTAACAAATTATATCAAAAAAAATTAATTTCACAGGTGTTTTCCTATTTTGCTGGGCGCCATTCTTCACGTGTTCTGTACTAGACGCCATTTGTACCAAATTTGGCTTCAACTATTCTCCAGGAGTCACCGTCTTCATACTAACCACGTGGCTCGGTTACATAAACTCTTTCTTAAATCCTGTAATTTATACAATATTCAATCCTGAATTCAGAAAAGCATTTAGAAAAATATTATATTGTTCATAGCAAACGGAGTTTTATTTAGTGTATACTTAAATAGAGATGATGATTTTTCTTTTTGAGTTATTATGTTAAACTAAGTAACTCAATAGTTAAGTTAAAAGATTCAATGTTGAACCTTTTGTGAATATTTTTAAGTAATACATTTGCATACATTTTTTTTTGAGCTCATTACACTTTGATCGACATCTCTATTATAACATTCCTAGTAGTAAGTGGATTTTGTAATTTTAATGTAAAGCTTGTGAAATAACAACCAAATTAAATTGCTTAAAAATAAAATCCATCCAATGGAACAACATCTGACGCAATGGTTATAATTTCGATTTCCAGTCGACAGAATGATATAAGGTAAATCAATTTACTTTCCTGATCTAGTTGTAGATAAAGCGCGGCGTTAAATTTCGCCACTCAAACACAATAAAAACAAAATTTCAAATTGGGCGGTGCATCGGGAGCGGAGTGTCTCACCACTAAACTGCTGCTGCTACCCGTGAAGCTGTAATAAATAAAGTTAATTAAATCGTTAATTACTAAGGGATTTTTACAGCATTTCCTTACAAGCTTCGTTTAGCTCACTTGATAGTAACGAGCGGTAGTTAATCTAACGGTAAAAGCTCAGCATAAATCAGAAACGGAATAAAATTACAATGTTCATCGTTTTAGGGTTCCGTATTCTAATATTCAAAAACGGAACCATTATAGTATCACTTTGTTGTTCGTCTGTTCGGCGCTCAAGAACATTTATCTCGAGATTGCGTGGAGGTGTCAGGCATAACATTTATATTACATATCCAAGCCTATGGTGCCTTGAAGCAAAGAAAAAATCCCGTTCATCCTAAAATTGGTACAGAACCAGTATGCGATTCCGAGTCGCATTTAACCGGTTTTTTTTCTATTTAAGTAAAACATGTTAAGTTATACATTGTAGTGTGTAGACACTATCTCTACATACTACATACTATGTAGTAGTTATGGTATTTAAAATATTTATACTGTGCAAGTGTCTGCGCTTACTTCTGATAACTCATAAAGTTCTTGTCGTGCTATATACGAAAATAATCTGGTGTAAAGTCACTCTGTCCTTTTATTCACTCTACCAGAAACATATAGTACTAATTAAATTTACCATAATGTTTACTAGCTACACGTTTTTCCCTTGTGGAACAGGGTAGACAGAAAGAGCCCAGTGTTAAAACTCTTCGATCTTCACCTGTATTTGAGGCTTTACGATTTTGATAGCGGAACTTAACACCGCGAAGTCCCAGATACCAATTAAAAGTAAAAAAAAAAATGATCCAGAAAAATATTTTAAAATATTGTTCGCTAATTTCCACAAGCTTTACATTTGTATAAAGTTGAAGTAATCATATTTTCTCATAATAATAATATTAATAATAATAAACAACATTTGTAAGTAAATAATGTTAATAATATTATAAATACGGGTCACGTCGGTTGTGCTTAACTCGAGCCGAAGTGAGTGTAGTTAATACGTAATGAAAAGCTACCTTAAACCCGGTCTATATCGCGAAAGAGAAACAAGCGGGTGGAACGGATCTCTTTTAAATATAACTTCCTTACCTAGCCTTACCTTCTTTCTACCTTCCTATTTTTACAGAAGTACGTTAAAAATAGGTTTACTTTGCGTCCATCTAAAAGTCTTGTATTTTATAATGACTTCACTCCACTCCTTAGAACTAAGCGAATTCATTTCAACTCTTTCTGCTCGCTCGCTCTTTTCCGCTCGACCATATTTTATTGGTGAAAATACAAGTATGCAGTCTACTCTTACGAGTTCGACGTAGTCCTTAATGGGTCCGCTGGGCTCGCGGTGGAAACTGGACTTAAGGTTGTAGTAATAAAATGTGGATATTAGTTTGTATGTTTATTGTATATCTATTATATATTTTTTTATATTTTGAAATAAAATTCTAATATTTTATATAATAAATCTTTTTGTTAATTTATATTATGTATCTACATATAATATACACTTAAAAAAATATTAAAAATAAAAATTATGATTACGTTTCGTGAAATTATTTTTGTTAAGTATTCTGAACGTAGAACTGTTCTGTATAACATAGTGTCTTCAAATATAATTTGAAAAAATAAGAGTCAGAGAAAGGAATAATGTGTCACTAAATCATAATGATGCCATATGCATAATAAACTTTTTGCCGCTACGTTTTGAATAAAATTTATACCTACAGGTATTACTATATTTCATAAAAAGGTGTAAATAAAATTATTGTGTCATATTAATAATTTATTACATTAATTATTTTTATATATTTAATAATTATTTAATGGAGTATAGTTATAGTATGGTTGTAATAAATAGTGTTGTAAATTATACATTGCTACTTAATACTCTACAACTAGTCTTATAATATTTAAAATATTATTAAGTACATCACTAATATATACAAAAGAATGATATTTTTATATTTAAAGAATTCTTCTAGCGTTTGTATTGATTTAATTTTTTTTGTATTATTTTTGTTATACTGTCATTTCAAAGATGTAAAAATATTTTCGATAAGATAATGTCATGGAAATATCTTTCTTTTTAATCCTTTTTCCTTTTGCAATTTTTCTGGTGCTTTAAAACGATTTAAGAAAATTTATAAAAATAAATATTTATAGTAATGGATGTCTATATGTTTGTAAATACATAGTGAATAAGGCCAACGAAAAGCAATTGAATGTTAACAATTTTAAAGGTATAAGATAATTATAATGAATTATAGTATATAAGAGATTTTAGATGTGAATTAGAACTTTATAAGTTTTAACTTATTAAGTATATATAAATTCTTATGCCTAAACAAATACTCGTACATATTACGAAAAATTTTAAATAATTACAAAGTAAAAATATTGTACCGTAGCGTTTGGCACTCCGTTCTCTCTGACTACCGGATAAAGTGTGAAGCTAGTTTAGTTTTTTTTTTTTAAATATTGTACATTGTGGCCGCCGTGGAGCAGGGGCACAAGCGTGCGGCTTTAACTACGATGGTTGTGGGTTCGATTCTCACTCAGGAATTAAATATTTAATACTTTCATTTCGTTGTTGGTGAAATTAATATAAAATAGTGAATCCAAAGACCTATATATATAAAATTCTTTCGGTATTTCATGTAAAAGATAATGTATAAGCGTAACTTACTGGACTTTTTGTTGAAATTTCGTGTGTAGATAAAGTAAAGAGTGCTCTTATTACTCCAATTCGGAGTACTAAGAGAAGATTTTTTTAAAAATTTCAACCGAAAAGGGGAAATAACAGGATTTTACATGTTGCGTCTTAAAGTTCACACAAGCAAAGTTACCAAAATAATATTTAACGTTTATTCATATTTAACGTTTTTTAAAACTAATCTTATTAAATTATAATGTTTTGTAATCGTTTAATCTCTTGTTAAGTTTGCTTTAAAAATTATATTAAAAAATAATTAAAATAAAAGCACATAATAATAACTAAAAGTAGTACCACCTTGTAAGTTTTCCAATTAGAGCTTTAAAAGCTCGGCTACTGTTATATTATAAAAGAAAAACAAAATACTGTTGTATCGATGACGCTTATTATAAACTAAGTATCTTTATTCTATGTTTTAAGCTTTATCCTATGTTTTAAGTTTTTTTAGCTTCACGCTGCATCCTGCATAGAGGGAATCTGGGAACCTAGTGTTAAGACACTCCGTTCCTATTAAGTACTTCTGTTCCCAATTTTCCGCCAAATTCTTTAAGTGTTGCGAGTTGAATGGCAGAACTTAACGCTCTCGTTAACAGAACGAGAAAATGAAAATCTTATATTATACTAGCGACCCGCTCGCGGCTTCGCCCGCTTAAACCACAGAATTATTTAATTAACACACTGAATTATGTTCGTGTTTTGATATACCTATAATGTATGTTTGCAACGCAATGAAGATTTTTAGTGAGAAAGTTATTAAAATTTTAGGTCGCATTTTCGTACCTCCCATAAGAATCTTTAATTGAATGTTTGAAATAAAAACACAACTTATCGATACTTACAATAAAATCCTAACTCATCGGTGCCTGTACATGAAAGATGTTACATTTAACGATGTAATAGCATTAGTTGGTCTGTTTGTCTGTGCGTTTGTTCACGATAATCTCAGAAACGGCTTAACCGATTTAAATCCTTTTTTTGTTTGTATTTTGATAATCTGCCCTTAAATATTTAGTATTCGTTTTATTTTAATCAGCTTCACGCTGTATCCCGCACACAGCAGGTTAGGCAGAGGGAACCTAGTGTTAAGACACTCCATTCCCCACTTTCTGCCGAATTCTGGAGGCATTGCGTGTGGAGNAAATAGTTATACTACAGGAGGATACCTTCATATGCACTGTTTAAACTTGTTTATATGATATAATGTAGAATAATATATTCTATAGAGGAATCACACATTCTTTTTATTCTTTAACTATAACACGTAAATACATTTTTTAGAGGTTACTCTGTACTAAGATAACAGCTCTGTTCCCGCATTTACGGCCCTGATATATCGGTATAAATAATAGAAATATAAAATATTGGAAAAAAGGAGAAACGCAATTATATTGCATTTTTTTTTCATACTTGAATTTATAAATTTACATACAATTCATTAATAAATTTACATACAATTCATTCATTTTGAATATAACATTAAGTTTAATCAGCTTCACGCTATTTTAACAGATGACATTAATATATTTGATACTTCCTTAACATGATTATTTAATGTATTTTTTATATATAAAGTCTTGAGAAAGTTCTCTTGAGAAATATATCTACTGTAAATGAATGCAACGTATATATAACGCCAATGATTAAAATGTATTGACATCACCGTCATCTAAACACAATATAAAGTTTTATCATCATCAATTTCTGTCTGGTAGTTTTTGCGTGATTGACGAACAAACAATCCGACAGACAGACAGACAGACGGACAGACAGACATACAGACAGACAAGAATTCTGCTGAGTGGTTTTTTAGGTTCTATAATCGACATATAAACCGACCTGATTTTTATTTTTTTTATATCTTTCATGTACAGAATTGACTTTTCTATCCTTTTATTATATATAAAGATTATCATTTTATCGAGTGGAAATCGAACCCACAACATGTTGCGTTTACAGTCGCTTGTGCCCCCGCGCCACGACTGGCCTCGACCTTAAATATTTTAAGTTACCTTGAAACTTTCTAGTCAACGATTTATTACTATTTTATATGAAACCTGAATAATTGTAATAGTTTTTTTTTTATATATAAATAATTGTAAAAAAATATTGTTTTAATCTAATACTTTAGTGTATGTGTAAATAATTGTATATATGTTAAATATTCTCATATTTATGTAACTCTTGAAGTAAATGGCTACAAAAGATTGTTTTTGTTTTATTTCTTTTTGCATACATTTGTATATACAGGGTGGAAGAGGTAGCGCTCCTTTTACGGAAACAGCATATACGGTAAAATATTTCAAACCCATACCTAAAGAAATTAATCAAGATAATTCAACAGTTTATTAGTAGGATTATTTTTACATTTCACAATTTTTATCTAAACCTCTATTTCGTGTGACGCAGTTACGCATAGATACCAATAACGTAAACACATACTACTAGAAAAATACTACTAAAGGTTAATCGACTTTCAACTTTGCCGCCACTTTTTACACAAACAATTTTATTATTTTGTTCGAAAAAATAACTTTAATTTACGGGAAAAAAAAGATTTATTAAGCTTTTATGGAGTAGTTTAAAACTATGGTTTTAACTTTACAAAGTGGTGCTGACACTTCCACCCTATATATAATACAAAAAATTATGCACATATCTATTATTAACAGCTCGATGATGGAGGAGAAATTGGATATCTTATTAATAGAAGACAAATTAAGTATAACAGTTATAAACTCTGGGTGACTGAATAATGAACAACATAAACTTATACAACATTCTTGGTTTTACACTGATAAGTAATTAATCCCCAGTCGTGGCGCAGGAGCACAAAGTGTGACTGGTATAAAGAGTGGATGGACTTTAAACAAAAAATATTATTTTTCAATGAGAAACATTAGTTTGTGAGATTAGTGCAATCAGCCAAACGAACTCTTCAGCGTAAATCACAAAAAAGTAGCTTTTCATAGTAAAGATGAAAATCGTGTAATGTTGTCAATTTAGATATTTATTAAAAACGGTTTGGCAAAGAACATCACACATTATAGGAATGTTGAAGTAACATTAGTGTTGTTATAAGAACTAATATATGTTACAGCTCTCAAGGATTAATATATGAGATTTTTTTATGTATTACATTTTTTTATTTTATCGAATATATTATATATTTAGCTTTACTCTGTATCCCACACGTAGGCAGAAGGAAGATTCTGGGAACCTAGTGTTAAAACATTTCATTCCCGTTAAGACACTTCCGTTTCCCAATTTCCGTCAAATTCTGGATTCATTGCTTGTTAAGTGTTTTTGTCTCGTTACCAGATCTCGATACCAGAATTTAAAATATTAAATATATCGTTTCCGCAGTGGGAATCTATCACACAATCTGTCATTATACTTAACATATAGATAAATATATATTAAGGTTTTCATACCAATCGCTCGAAGCTACCAGGTTTTACTTTATTTGTAGAATAACCAGTAATTACGTGAACCATAAATCAGGCCTTGTAAATCTTTCTATAATTTTCTGCTGATGTTTGATTATTTCTATATTCTATAATATAGAAAAGATATTAATCGACTTGGCGGGGGCACTGCCGTGCTCCTAGATAAAATACGTTACCAAAGAAATAGGAATAATATTTTATCAGTGTCAAATTAATTGGACGTCGTCGTGGTACAACGACGCAGCGTCTGAGTGTAAACACGACAGTTTCGGGTTCAATTCCCGCTTTAGGCTATTAATTATTTTCATTTCTTAGCTCTGGTAAAAAGACAAAGCCCATCGTTGATTTCCCCTACTTAACACACGATGTCCCGAAAATTGGGCGGTGCGAGTGTTAAGTGGTAGGGCTCAACGCTGCACTTTGCCTTGTTACCAGGGCAAAGAAATAAATATAAATCATTAAAAGAAAATATTCCCTCAAATCGAACCCACACGTATCATATATAGGGAGCCATGTGCAGCTGCGCCACGATAGCCTTGATATTCAGTGCAATAGAATATAACTTGATTTATTTTCGGAAAGTATTTCATTTTATCTTCCACTAACTTTTTGCTAGATAAGTAAGAATACTCTTCAACAATGTTGATTTTACTTATATACTTTGTATTTTGTATTGTGATGGGGCCATCGTGGAGTAGAGGTACATGTGTGACGGTTGTGGATTCGATCCACCTCGAAAAAATGGAATTATTTATTAATATTTCCATTTTTTCGTTCTGGTACCAAGGCCTGGCGTTGAGTTCCTTTACTCAACATGCAATGGCTCGATAATTTGACGGAGAGTACGAAACGGAGTATCTTAACACTAGATTCCCTCAGCCTACGATGCTATATATGAGATACAGTGTGAAATTGAAAAAATGTCATACTAATTTGGGCCTGATCCGCTTGCGTGAGCTTCAAAGGTGAAATTTTCATTTTTCCTTCATAGCGGATAAATGAAAATTAAACTAAGTGGAAATCGAACCTCTAACAATCACACCACTATAACACGACGGCCTCTATAACATGGATATAAATAAGCTAAATGTAGATCACCTCTGTCTATCCTGTTGATACATTGTAAAGTTTAAAAAATATGTTGAGAAAATTCTCGGATGATATTTGAAACCAAAACCACCGGGACTTAACACCGTACTTCACATATACTGCGCCACGACCAACAATTACAATTCCAAATAACCAAGAGTTGCCATATATCTATATATGTATCTATATAGTAATCAGTAAAATTAAATAGAGAAAGTAGATTTTTTCCCATAATATACCAATAAATAAAACACAGGCGTTGAGTTACCCCATTCAACACATCTTCAGCAATTCGGCAGAAAGTAAGGAAGTATTACGGGTGGTATTAATACTATGTTCCCAGGTTTCCTTTTCCTAGTCTAGTTATAATTTGAAAACACATTTATTAAACCGGATGTTAGAGATATCTTATTTCTGGTAATATAAAATTAACCTTTTTTTTTTTTTTTAATTAACCTGTTGGAAATTAGTAATTTTAACTGATACTACTCTCCGAAGATTTCAACAAGAATAAATCCGGATCACAATATGCAAAATGTAATATTTAAAACTTCTGAAAGAAGATGAAGTTTAATTTCCTAAGAAGCTTATATAAAATTTAACATTAAAGAAACATTTGAAATAGATTTGAAGAAAATTAAAACACGAAAAAAAAATTGTGACGACATCGTGAATTGCTTTTTCATTCAGTTGTGTTATCTGTTTTCAGCATCACGCTGTACTCACACTCTACATAGCAGAGTAGGCAGAGGGAACTTAGGCATCTTGTGTTAAGACACTCCGCCCTCATTAAGAGACTTGTATATCGTTCCTCACTTTCTGATGAACTCTGGAAGCCTCGTTACCAGAGCGAGAAAATGAAAATATTAAATAGTTCATTTCGTCGAGTGGGAATCGAACCCACAACCTATCGCGTTCACAGTCGCACGTTTGTGCCCCTTTTTATTAAATTTCTATTTACAGTGAATTTGTAAGTAAACTTAGTGTTAATATAAACGTAATATTCCGAGGATGTAAAAAGCGTGTTAACGCCGTGCTTTGTATATTGAAATCACTAAAAAATCTACGTAATAGACATTAATCCAAAATAATAAAATTAAATTGAGGCCGGTCGTGGCGCAGCGGCACGAGGTGTGACTGCAAAACCGACTGGTTGTGGGTTCGATCCCCACTCGAGGAGATGAAATATTTACTTAAATTTATATTTCCATTTCTTCGCTCTGGTGTCGAGGTTAAGCGCGGCGTTGAGTTCTGCCACTCAACACGCAATGCCTCCAGACTTCGGCAGAAAGTGGGGAACGGAGTGTCTTTACATTAGGTTCCCTCTGCCTACCCTGCTGTGTGCGGGATACAGCGTGAAGCTAATTTAATTTTTTAATTTAATTTTAATAAAATTAAATAAGTAGATCGTTTGTTTGTTGTTTGAACAAAAATTTCCAGAACTACTGGTGTAACATACTTTTTTGCTAGCCAAACACGACTCTGACTTGTATTTTAACACCGGAGTCGAAGTCTCAGGCAAAAACTAGTCATTTAGAATTATTTTTACATTTTATTTTGTAACAGGATAACTAAAACAATAACATATATACATACATTACTAAAAGGGTATACAACTAGGGCAATGTAAAGACAGACAAAGACATCGGAGTGATCTAACATTTTTTTCTTGTTTGTCTAAAAATCTATTACATTAATAAAAATTTGTTAGAAAACTATTTTTTTTCAGCTTCGCCTTGTATCCTATAAGTAGAGAAATAGAGAGAATCTAGTGTTAAGACTCTGTTTCCCACGCACCGCCAAATTTTTGGGTCATTATGTATTGAGTTTCGGAACTCAAGGCCGCTTGGTCTTATTACCGGAGCGAAATAAAGATAAATAATTCTGTCGAAATCGAACCCACTACTAATCATTAACCTATCAATATTGCCATGATATAGTTAATTTAGTCATACAATATAATGCTAAAGGTCACTAAATTCATAAGTAACGTGACGTTTTACAAAACCTCTTTCTACAAGGCTTTAACGTATAGAAGATTGATACCCTACCGTTGTGTAGAATTGTATGAAAAATACTATAATAGCCTCCTTTTTAGGATCGTTTGGTCGTTATTCATGATTTCTTGTTGTAGCCTTGACAAGTTCATGTTTTGGACTAAAATTTGTTTTAGAAAAGAGATTGTCATGGTGCAAGCATGTGGATTGTATTTGCGACGGTTGTGGATTCGATTCCCACTCGAGGGAATGAATTATTATCTATTAACATCTTAATTTCTTCGCTCTAGTCGAACACACAAGGCGAAGCGCGGTTTTGAGTTCCGCCACTCAACTACCACTCCCTCAAGTGGGGCAAACACCTCAACACAGTGTCATAACACTGCTATATGCAGGATATAGCAGGAAGTTGCAATAAAAAAAAATCATATATCTCATTTGATGCATTAAATATAGATTATAAATTTAATTTTAATTTATTTTACAAATCTACTGAAGTGACAAGCATGAGCTATTTTCTCACATAACAAACGATAGCTTAATAAGAAAAAGTTACATAATCGAATAAAGCAGCTTCACGTTTTTTATTATACAGCAGGATAAAAAAAACTCAGCGTTAAGACACTCCGCTATCCACTTTTCGGAAGTCAACGCCGCGTTTTGTCTACCCAGTCTACGTGAAAAATAAAATAAATAATTTCCTTAAGCCAAAATCGAAGCCGGAGTCAGATACTATTCTATTGAACCGTGTCTGTCTCTCTTTAATATAAATTAATAATTTCATTGTAAATATAGTGAATTTGGAAAGAGTTTAACTTAGCTTATGTTTCTTAAGAGTTCAGCTGATGTATTTTTATGTTTAATGGAGTGTAAGATAAATTCCAACGAAATCGGAAAAATAGTATTATAATTAATAAATTAATCAATCAGCTTCACGCTGTATCCCGCACAGAGCAGGGCAAAAACAACCTAGTGTTGCACTCCGTTCCTCTTTTTCCACCGAATACTGAGTGGGGATCGAACTCACAACCAGTCGCGCACTTGACAATCGACACACTTGTGCCACTGCGCCACGACTGGCCTCCATAAGTAAAAAAATAGTACCTACCTTCCTTCCTAAATAAATAAAAAAAACGGGAACGAAGAAAAAAGGACGAAATCATGCAAAGTTCAATATCATAAGGCGTTTCACGCTTGAAAAATAGTATAAAGTTCGTGAACCGACGCGAAAGCGAATACTTTTTTAATTTCTTTTATGCCTCGTTATTACAGTTTTGAAACAAAATTACGTTGATTTGGTTATTATTAATTACCTGGCAGCTCTTAAAGTTTTTGTACATATTTTATTAATAAAGGAAATAATATTTGGGAGATAGCGGAGAGCGCGGGGTTGAGCTCCGTCTCTGGATTCACGAAATTAAATATCTCGAAAATTGGGTGAAAGTGGGGAACAGAGTATCTTAACACTCGCTTCCCTCTTTAGAGGCGGTTATGCGGGATGAAGCGTGAAGTTAATTCAAATTCAAATTTAAATTCAAAATATTCTTTATTCAAATGAACTCTTATAAGCACTTTTGAATCGTCGAATGAACATATAAACAAAAAAAAAAAAGAAAAGCTACCACCGGTTCGGAAGGCAGTTCTGCTGAGAAGACCCAGCAAGAAACTCAACAGTTGCTCTTTTCAAAGTCAATGGTATTATTACATCAACTGGCAGCTATCCTGCATCACATTCAATAGACATTAATTCCATACATGTTTATCCTCTAAATATTCTTGAACAGTGTAATAAGCTTTACTTGTTAGTATTTTTTTTAAAGCTACTTTAAATTGTGGTAGTGGCAAACTTAGAATACACTGCGGAAGTTTATTATATACACGTATACTCAGACCCATAAAAGATTTATTAACTTTTTGGCGTAACGAGTTTAGTTTTTAGTTTTAATTTTTTCATAGCATCGATCGGATAGTGCCACTCAATATCTACATACGAAACCTTACATGTATTGAATACCATATCATCCAAATTATCAGCTCTGATATTCACTGAGTTATAAAGTAACTTCAAAGATATGCTCCCTCTCATATATATTTACACTTCATATGATTTTTTTTGAAACAGAAAAGAATTTAATAATTGTTATACGTGTAAATATATATATTTTTAACTCTAAATTATTATTTTTCTTTTTCACGCCCTTTCCCGCACGACACGTTAGGCAGAGACAACTTATTATTTAATAATTTAATTTTTTATGCAGCCCGTCCATAAACCATAGTCAATAATAAGATATTCTGCGGTCTGCTTACCGTCTTGTGAGTTCGATTCCCCCTCAAAGGATTGAACCGTTTTCATAAACTCACTCCGGTAAAGTTCGGCGTTTATTTCCGCCATACATCACGCAGTGTGCCGAAACATTCGGAGAAAAACAGAAAAGAGTTTGTTTAAATATTATAATACCTCTGCCCACGCTTCCATAACGTAAAAAAATAAAAAAAAAAAATAGTATATTAAAATAAATAAAAAATATACAAAGAAAAAAAATACATTATAGTATAGTATTATACGAATGAGCGATTTCATTGATTCATATTTCTTTGACGTCTTAAGTCTAAGAGCTTTTTAAGGAGACAAATTGTCTCCACTTCCTTTTAAGTGTTTCAACTTTAACTTATAATATAGGCATCATAATATATTTCTTCTTTTTTTTCTCAGTTTTACGCTGTAACCTGCAAACAGCAGGGTAGGCAGAGCGAATTTAGTATTAAGACACTCTTTCCCCACCTTGCACCGAATTTTCGAGGCATTGCCTGATAAGTGGCGGAACTTAACGTCGCTCTTTTTCCATGGTGTCAAAGTGAAGAATTGAAAATATTATGGCCTGAATTGTGAATAATATGGACAAAAATCTATCCTTCCGATATTGAGACATCAAAATAACAAAAATCTTGTTTTTTGACTGAATCTTTCATTATTTCATATAATATAGCTGGTCGTGGCAAGAGAGAGTGACGAGAATATAGCCTTCCAGGCCTAATAGCTATAGGTACAACAAAAAGAGTTTTAAACAAGCGGACAAACAGGCTATCCGGTTTACAGATAAGATAATTATATCTACAATAATCGGGATTCTATTTTTATAGCTGTACACAGCATGGTAGGCAGAGGGAATGTTCTGTAAACCACTTACCGCCCAATTCTGGAGATATTTTGTCTGATCTGGTGCTCGAATTCAACACCGCACTTTACCTCGTTACTAGAACGAAGAAATTAAATTATTGAATATTTCATATCCTCGAGTAGGAATCGAACCCACAACCGTCGGGCTTACAGTCGCTCGCTTGTATCTCATGCGCCACGATTGGCCTCCATATATTGTAGTTAATGTTACAAATATGTTTTGAAAGTTTAACCAAATGACGAAAAGAACTTATTAGAAGAAGATATTCATCAAGATAATCTCCAAAGTGTTGACAATTAAGAAGAACTTCTGTCTCATATCTACGAGAGCACTTTGTAAATGAAAGTAGAAAAAAAATATTTGAAAATGACTGAGAAACAAAAGTTTCTTTTTGTCATGAGAGGAAAAAAATCTATATATCATTTTAATATATAATTTATTAAAGTTAGCCAGGTTAAGGAGATAATATGTTTACATTATACTTAACAGAAATAAAAACTTTGGTCTATATTTAAATTTCATTTTGTTATAAAAAAGAGAACATTATGGTCGCCTCTTGTATAGTCATATTTTATTTTTTCCGAGTCTAACTTAAATATACACAAATAACTACATATATACTTATATTAACATAGAGCCAAACTAACTGGTAAAAGTAAATTGTTCACAATTACTTCTAAAAAAAAATCAACTTCACGCTGTATCCCGCACACAGCAGGGTAGACAAAGGAAACCTAGTATTAAAATACTCCGTTCCCCACTTTCTGCCAAATTCTAGAGGCATTGCGTGTTGAGTGGCAGAACTCAACGCCGCGCTTAACCTCGACATCAGAGCGAAGAAGTGGCATTTCCATGTCTTCGCTCTTACATTTAAGTAAATATTTCATCTCCTCGAATGGAGATCGAACCCACAACCAATCGGTTTTACAGTCACACTTCGTGCCGCTGCGCCACGACTGGCCTCATGATAAAAAGAGGTATGTACATTTTTTTCAGCTTCTCTCCGAATATGGTAGACTAGGCATTGAAAACCCACAATTCCGTTTTCCGCTTTTCACCCGAACTCCAGACCAGCCACTCTCTCTCCCACTCTCACTCTACACATAACTCCAGTTATGTGTAGAGTGGGAGAGTCAACGCCTCAGTTTCTCTTGCCACTTCAGAACTGGGAAATAAAATAATCCATTCATCGATCAAACGATCGAACCTACAACTGTCGTGTTCAATAGTTTTTAGTCAGACTCCGTATCAGTGGCATTTTACAGGTATGCGTGCTAGCTGTCGAAAATCGTTGTAAACGAACAAATATTTTCCACAAAAAATCCAATTTTTTTCACCCACTACAGCGGCTTTGAAGTTTTGTCGTAGAGCACTCGACTCCACTGGTTTGATATAACGGCGTCGAGTTTAACAAATATTGAAAATATTTGCTCTATAAATTCTTTTTGGAGACCACTTCGTTTTATTGGTAAAAATATTACGTAGCGGCACAGCGTCTGGCTGTAAGCGTGACAGTTTCATGTTAGATTCCCTCACAAGTGGATGTACTATTTTGATTCCCTCGCTCAAGCATTAGAAAGGCGGCGTTGAGTTTGTCCATTTAACAAACAATAACTCCAAAATAGATAGATGCATGGGGAACAATGTGTATTCCCTCCAGAACCCTTCTCCCTACCTAGCTATATACGGGATACAGCGTGAAGAAAAAAAAAATTATTTAATCGTAATAAAATTTATGATAGTTACTTGCAAAATGTATGAATAATATGTGGCAATGTTTTGTTAATTCAAAATTTACAAAACCTCTTGGGAATTAAATATGTCTTAGTTAAGCTTTGAAATGTGTAAATAATATTAAAAGTTTTAGTAAGTTATAATATTTTCGTTATTATAAAAGACAATCATGATAGGATACGTACTTTATAAAATGGTTCAAAAGTTTCAGAGTTCGATTCCACAGAGAAATAAGTTAAAGGTATTTGTATACCGACACACCGCTCAATTTTCGAGACATAGTGTGTTCAGTAGCGGAACTCAACGCCGCGCTTTGTCTTCTTACAAGGGTGAAGAAATGAAAATGATTCATTCCCTCGAGTAAAAAGAATATGAAATGCAGAAAAAAAACGAAATTAATGTACTTTAATTTTTTTTAAGTATTGGTTATTCATATATGAAAAGAAAAGTTACTAAAGACATTTTAAAATTTCGAATACATTTTGAGTAACTTTTTCCGTTTAAAAGATTATAAACTATTTTAATTTGTTTCATACAAATAAATAATTAGCATTCGTATACTTTATTCAATAAATTACGTAAGAAATATTCAGTATTTTATTTCTTTTTAGTATACAGAAACTCGATTTTTCCATTTATATATACGAGTACATATATGATAAGCAGATAGAAGCCATTGTTAAAACGTTAAGTTTCCTAATTTTGCATCCAATTTTCGGGACGTTGAATGGTGCAATTCGACGACGATATGAAAATAATTCATTCCTTCGAATGGGAATCGAACCCACAACCGTCGTGCTTACCGTCAATCGCTGGTATGTGTTATATATGTAGAAATACATTTGAGTCTTTCAGAAAAAATGATATAAGCTATATATCTCCTTCTCTTTCTCCGTAAGTTTACTGGTAGTCCACTATATTATAACAACACATTAATTGACCGTAAACGCTATAGTTCAATTAAGACTGTTTGACCGAAGTCTACTTCGACTTAACTTAGCAACTTGAAGTTTATTGAAATATTGCATCCAGCTCGAGTTTCAAGTAATATCGAGACGAGCTGGTATCGAAACTTAAGGCTCTGATGGCGCTGCTATAAGGCCGTAATAATTATTGGGTATAATTTTTGGGTAAAGTAAAAAGTTCCTTTTTTCCTTTCTTGTTGCACTAATATAATATTATGTTTAAATATCTGAAAGTACATATTTCCGTAATGCGCAAAATAATAATAATCAATACTTATTTAGAAAACGTATAGAACTTTTAACGTACGTAATTTTATTTTAAGCGGTACGTTCAAATTTTTATACTTTTTTTAAATATTATAAGTATTTTTCTTTCCTAAGTGTGGATCGAATTTGAGTGAGAAGCGGAGAATGGCGTATCTTTACTTTACTAGGTTCTCTCTATTTACCCTGCTATATGTATGATAGAGCGTGAATCTAAAAAAATATGATATATATATTTACACTTATAAAATATGATGTATAATTTTGAAATCTGATAACTATTTGTAATTATAACTCACAAATGCTTATCAGATTTCAAAATTATACAAAGATATTATAGCATCTGTGGAAGTCAATCTCAACTCAACATTAAAAAAATTAAAAACAGTGAAACCTTTTATTAGGTCGACTAGCAAAAATGTAATAAAATCTAAGAAACAGAATTTATTCCACTTGTAATAATTGCATCAACAGCAAACTTGGCAGTTATACATGTTTAAGTGCTGGTTTTTTTCAGCCTAGTGTAAAAACATTCCGCTCTCCATTTTCCCGCGAGTTGGGCTCGCCCACCGAGGGTTCCGTTTAAAATTTGGAGGTCTCGGGTTTTTTCTCTAATTCAGGTTAGCTTAGCCGGAGCCCTTTCAACTGATACCTCACTTGAACTAACGGCTTTAATACAAAATTTTGTCTCCCCTTTTTGAGGCTTTTATTTTTTAGTATTTAACCACAAATGTACAGTTTCCAGATTTTTTCCTGAACTAAAACTACTTGTAAATGCTAAATGCCAAATTTCATAATTCTATGTCAATCGGAAGTATCCTATAAATTTTTATTCTCATTATGGTGTCGAAATACGAGTTTTTTGCTATATAAACGGCCATATCTTTTTTTTGAGTGAATATATAAATATGTTTTTATCAGGAAATCATGGGGCCGCAGATCTGAGTATATGGTTTGAATTTAAACTCAATATCTCCAAGTAATCCTGAGACAAAGGGTCTTGCCAGATAGAGAAACAGACGGACAACAGAGTGATCTTATAATTCTTTTTTTTCTTATTAAGTACGGAACCCTAAAAAGCAATGATAGTATTAAATATTTCATTTCCTCGCGTAGGAATGAAACCCACAACCTGTTTACAGACACATGCTCGTACCCCGACTAGCCTCCGTGTGTAGTTTAGCTGATGTAGATAGAAGGGCCAGGACCTCAATAGTGACAGTATTCAGGTACTAATACGCACAAGTTACAGCGGCGAGCACAGTAGTATAAAAACATGATTTTTTTAATTTCATGCTTCATGCTTCGTAGGAAGAGGGAACCTGGGACCCTGTCTTACGACACTTCATTCCCAATAAGACAATTCCGTTCCCCACTTTCCGCCGTGCCTTTTCCCACATGATTTTTTGTGTCTTTTGGAACTATATTTTACTTAAAAAAGGGAAAAAGATTATCATTATATAGAAAATATTATATTCATTTTAGGCGTTAAGTAGCGTACCTACTTGTAAACATATCACTAAAATTTTATTACATCATCGGGGTGAACGTAACGTTGAATAATTTAATATTGCTAGCTCTTTTGACGCCTTTGTTACGCAATAGGCGTGTGTATAAAAATAAATATTGAATGGTAAGATAACGGTTCAAATAATTTATGTTGGTAGTTTTAAAAAAGCTTTTTAGGAGTGATTCAAGCGTTTATATGTATAACTAGTTGCTGCGATAGAAAGTGATGAACGGAAGTATCTTAAAGGAACGAAGTCTCTTAACACTAGGTTCGAAGGGTCACTATGCATACCTATGTGTGTAGAATACAGCGTGAAGTTTAAAAAATCTGTATAGTGAATTAGTCGACTTTAAATGATTAAATGTTTGATAAAAAAACAAAGATTCAGAAGAGTATGTATTTTTCCCTTATGGATTTTCTTCCCAATAGTTCCACCCTAAAAGATGATTAAAACATCAATACGTCAGTAGTCTTTCATTCTAAGCACAATTACATTTTCCTGTAACCGTAAAATTGAAAAAGAAAACACGATTATTTTTTCTACGTCACATTTATAAGCGTTCATTGAATTACCAAGTTTATACGTACAAGTATGTATATATGTATATTTAAAGTAATCAAAGATGTTCGGAAAGACACGCTTTTTGAACATAACAAAACCGTTAAGGAAAAACGAAAGGTACTCCAGAGGTTTCCCTTCCACGCTTTATATTTGTATGTAAATTTAATTAAGTCTCTTAAGCATGGAAAGTAAATAAATAAATCAAATAAAATCAGCTTCACGCTGTATCCCGCACACAGCAGGGTAGGCAGAGGGAACTTAGTGTAAGACACTCTGTTCCCCACTTTCTGCCGAATTATGGAGGCTTTGCGTGTTAAGTGGCAGAACTCAACGCTGCGCTTTGCCTCGACACCAGAGCGAAGAAATGGAAATATAAATATTTCACCTCCTCCAGTGGGGATCGAACCCACGACCAGTCGGTTTTACAGTCACACTTTGTGCCGCTTCGCCGGACTGGCCTCGTAAGTACCTATTGAAAAATAATAAATTGAGCATTAGCATTTTTTGTATAAAGCTAATGATATTTATTACATCTTTTTTTTTAGTTTCACGCCGCTCCTGCACAGAGCAGGATAAGTGGATAACCTGTGAACATAGTGTTAAGACATTCCGTTCACATTAAGACACTGCTGTTCCTTATTTTTGGCCGATTTCTGGAGGCATTGCCTGTTGAGTGGTAGTATATATTTTTGTTAGTATAAATATGTAGCTACTGAGGTCTACTGAGGCCGTCGTGGCGCAGGGGTACAAGGGTGTGACTATAACGCGAGGTTGTGGTTTCGATCTCCACTCGAGGAAATGAATTATAATTTTTTAATGTTTTCTTTTCTTCATACACAAATTTAAATTTTAGTCCATTCACATGTGGGACAGCGACTGACGCTATACTGACTGATTAAAAGCGATTTTTGTGAATTATAATCAAAATTATTTTATTTGAAAGTTATGATTTATTAAGTATTATATATAATAAAAATAATAAAATAAATAATATAGTTTATAATTTTATTTAAACGTATAATATTTTTGGCCTTACTGGCCACTGTACGTGTGGCTGTACAAACAACACCAGTTGGGTAGGGAGGAGTGTATGTACTCTATCCATAAGAAATCGCTGCACACTTACACATTCACATTAAAAAAAAACAAAACAAGCCAAACGTAGGAACAAAAAAGGCACGGATGACAAAAATCTGTGGTACATAGTAAAAAAAACCTACACTTGAGGCGATTAAATTATTTTCCTAACCGAGTACTATACGACGGTACACCACTGTCTCTTTCGACTGGAGAGTTGAGGACGGCGTTACCTTAGTTCTAAGTTTTTCCAGTTCTAAACACAAAGAAAAACATTAAATTTAATATTGTCAACTTCATTTCACAATTTAAAATATACGTACGAGAATGCAACACATTTTTATGTTGAATTTCTGCAAATGTCACGTCAGTATTTTAAGCACGTAAGAAATTCGTTTATTTTTAAGTAATCCTAATGGATTTGGCTGCTTTTTTATAAATAAAGTTTATAAAGAAACTGAAATTTTATGTAGAAAAATTTTGTGTAGTATTATAAATAACAAATGCACGCCATCATGGCGCAATGGAATAGTGTGTATTGTAAGCATTGGTTGAGGATTTAATTCCATAATGTCTTGAATTCAAGTTGGTAGTATAGAGTGGAGTGTTTTAACTTTGCGGGAAGAGACGTGAATCTCAAAAAAGTTTAACCTTAGATGATAAAGAGAGCTGTTCATTATTTCTGTGAGCGTTGTGCTAAGAAAGGTCTTTCACTTGATACCACACACGACACCGTAAAAATTTAATAATTATATTTTAATTCTTTACTTTAAGCCTCCTAGACAGCGCTGTAGCCAATTTAACGATGACGATCTAGAGGCTTCTATCAACACCTCATTTTTATAATTACGATAACTAGTCTAGAAGTTATGAGGGAAGAAATGAACAGTCATACCCACATACATACATACATACATACATATGGGTCAAAATCATAACCTTCCTTTTTGCTCCGCCGTAGTCGGATAAAAATGTAAAGAAAAATAACCACAACCGGGTGGTTCGCCCTAAAACATACGAAAACATGACAACATAAGTAGTTCCCATTTAATTTAACACGACGCTTTTTCCAAACAACCTATTTCCAGCTTTTTAGGGTTGCGTACCTGAAAAGAAATTACATTATCTTGGTTATCTGCCAAAAGCATTTGTCTCAAGATCGCGTGAATGTATCAAATTGAAATTAATATCAAATATTCGGTACGGTCCCTTAGAGCACACTTCCTTAGAAAGAATCAAGCTTCTAACTCATGGCAACCAAAACATACAAGTGTTTATGCATAATTTTTGCTAATCGTCTCGTAATCAAAACCTATAGGATACCTTAACTTACAATTATAAAATTTGTTGAGAAGTGAGAAAATCCAAAAACTGAAAATTTTGTTGTGTTTAATGTTTCATAGAAAAAAGGAATTAAAAACTTATAACTGTAGTTCATTTCATACAAAATGAGTGTATACGTCCGCAAACTTAACTTTTTCAACTTTTATAAATTGTAACTTCCGTTGACATAAATTTCTAAAGTTGGTACGGAACTATCGGTATGCCAGTCCGACTCACATTTGGCGGGTTTTTTTGTATAAAGAAACGGCACTTAACCTAATATTTATATCAAAGGCCTAGCAAATTGCTTCGTAATTTCTCAGAACACGATACCGATATGTCGAATTACAAATAATTTATTACTTATAAAAAATATCCTGTTTATGTTACAATTTTGCTTGCAATTTATATAATGGGAGTGAGCTCGTTGGGGTTAAGGAAGTATATGATTGTATACTCGAAGCTCGTCAGTTCGTTTTGGCCAGGGGGAAAGCTTTATAGGGGGAGAGCTAATAACGGTCTATCTTAACATTTGGTAACCTAGCACTACTGTAACTAAAAAACGGAAAGTAATTGCGTCCTCCATATTACACCGATTTAAAGAAATTGCTAAGCTTAACACTACAAATAGGCAAACCAAAGCCGGGAAACGGAAATGTTTTATAAACCTCAATGGGTGTCGACTCAACTGTCAAAAAGTGTAAAACCCCTTCAAAAACTTAAATGTGAATTGAGAGCCAAGTTCAATAGTGAATAATGTATTTACGTTCTTGACTTTATCGACAAAAGATTTAGATCTGTATCCACAGTCTATATACACTCAATTCAAGCACAAGAATTCACTCTATATTTTTTTTTATATACAGGCTATATTATATTTACAAGTAAATGTTATTCAAGCTTACACAGTACATAGTATAGTTTACAAGTAAAGTTGATATTGATATTTGGTGACAAACATAGTTAAGTCCAAAAGTTGAGCTTTAACTAGATACATCCCGAATGAACGCATAACTTGGCACCAAACTATGTAGATCAGATTTTTTTTGTCGGTGAAATTGAGAACGATATATTATTTGGTATTGAACTCTTATTTCACATTTATGGTCGTTATATTTTCTAAGGAATTTTTAGCTATTAATTTCTAATATGAGACCAGCTGTGGCGTAGGAGCACTTGTGCAGTTTGTGACTGTAAAAGCGACTGGTTGAGGATTCGATTCCCACTCGAGGAAATTAAATATTTATTTATGATTATATTTTCATTTTTACGCCTTGGTGTCGAGACAAAGCGCGGTGTTGTTGTGTTCCACTACAGGCCTCTTGAATTCGGCGAAAAGTAAGAAATTTATTTTTTATTATTAATACTGTTATTAAAAAATTCAACGTTCTGCCTAGGTAAATTAATTTTTGTTTAAATTTTAAACGTAATTAATTGGCTAGGCTAGGTGCTTGGACGGTTTACAAGAGGCGCGCGTTCGAGTCCCGCTACGTGCGTTTCTTAAATATATATCTGATACTTACTAAAACTAAATAGGATTCACGATACTCTACTAACAATAAAAAGAATAGTTCTAGCTAATAAAAAAAGCAAAGAAATAAAAAAATATTTTCTTACCTTTTTATTCAAAGGAACGAACGAACTATATTATATATCAGAGATCTTTATTGAGATAAAACTGTTTTGTATAAAAATGTCGGTCATTAAGTTAAATAAGATTTTAAGTGAAAATTATACTATACATTCTAGTTTAATACCCTCATAGTGTAACATAGCATAAACATGATAGTTGGTTTGATCCCCGCTCGCAAAAATTACAACAGGCGCGGAGATAATTTCTGGAGGCATTGCGTGTTGACTGGTGAAACTCAACGCCGTAATTTGCCTCGTTACTAGAGTGGGGAAATGAAAGTATTATATATTTTATTTTCTCTAGTGGAATTCGAATCCAAACCCGCGTTCACCTTTAGTGATATTGAGTTTACTTACACATTTACAATGTCTCGAAAATTAGATGGAAAGTGGGGAACGGAATGACTTAACTCTAGGTATGCTGCGTTTACTCTGTTATAATTTGGAATACGATTATAGTTCTGATGATAATAAAATTACTTACAATTAATAATAATAAAATTACTTACAATTAATGATCACAGCCATATTAAAACTCTAAAGAATTTGTGAAGACTAAATGTAATTGTATCTAATATACGAGTATGTATGTATGTACTACATACTTCTGTATTGAATTAATGTTATTTAAAGGCTAACTGTCGTTTCTGTGTGTGGTCTTTAGTCATTTAAATCTAAAGTAAGTCTTGATGGAGATTTTCCTGTTTCAAAACTTCCAAACAAATTCTTGAAGTTAATTATAAAGATGGATAATGGAAGTAAATGAGTTTGAATTATTTATGAAGTATTTGAGCCGCTGTTGGCCGAAATTATTATAATATAATATATATTATAATAGATTATTTTTTTCCTGCTTTTTTTTTGTGGAATATACGTTTTTTTATAGGTTATATGTTAAGGTATTATAATATTTATGAATAAAACTCTAATTTACAAAACTCATAGCTTCGTAAATTAAAAATGCTTAAAATTCAGATTAGGTTTAAAGGTTCAAATATTGTAAACAAACTCGAGTAAGAGAGTAAATAAAAGAGTAGTTGTACAGTAATAGTAACAGTAAAGGTTAAAACAACCTACGATAATTCAAAATTTTATAATATTGGATAAAATATTGCCGTCAAGGAAATGAACAAATAAAAAGTCAAGGTAGACAGAGAAAATGTAGTGGCGAAACACTTCCTTCTCTGCTTAGCGCCCAAATTCTAGTCATTACATGTTCAGAGATAAAAAAAATCTAGATATTTATTATTCTTAATTTATTTACAAATAGTATATTTGAGAGAGAGAGAGAGAGTACAGAAATAATTTCGACGACCTCTACCGTCAATCCTCAAATCATAGTTCGTAATCAGGCTCAGTGGTCAGAGCGCCTGGTCGGTTTCCAGGAGGCGCGGGTTCGAGTCCCGCTACGTTCAAATTTTTATACGTTTTCTAAATAAGTATTTTTCTTTCCTAAGTGTGGAATAATACTTTAAAAATGTTTAAAAAATATTTAATAAATAGCATTCATTCTTGCCAAATGATAATTCTCAGTAATTATCTTTGGGTAGTGGAAATTTGTAAAAATCTCCCTACAGAGATGCTAACAACATAAATAAGTTGTAACAAGCGTATAAAAATTTCGACGCAGCTCGATGAGAACGTATGGCTCAGAGGTCAGAGCGCCTGGTCGGTTTCCAGGAGGCGCGGGTTCGAGTCCCGCTGCGTTCAAATTTTTATACGTTTTCTAAATAAGTATTTTTCTTTCCTAAGTGTGGAATAACACTTTAAAAATTTTAAAAAATATTTAAAAAATAGTATTCTCTCTTGCCAAACGATAATTCTTAGTAATTATCTTTGGGTAGCGGAAATTTGTAAAAATCTCCCTACAGAGATACTAACAACATAAATAAGTTGTAACAAGCGTATAAAAATTTCGACGTAGCTTGGCGAGAACGTATGGCTTAGTGGTCAGAGCGCCTGGTCGGTTTCCAGGAGGCGCGGGTTCGAGTCCCGCTACGTTCAAATTTTTATACGTTTTCTAAATAAGTATTTTTCTTTCCTAAGTGTGGAATAATACTTTAAAAATGTTTAAAAAATATTTAATAAATAGCATTCATTCTTGCCAAATGATAATTCTCAGTAATTATCTTTGGGTAGTGGAAATTTGTAAAAATCTCCCTACAGAGATGCTAACAACATAAATAAGTTGTAACAAGCGTATAAAAATTTCGACGCAGCTCGATGAGAACGTATGGCTCAGAGGTCAGAGCGCCTGGTCGGTTTCCAGGAGGCGCGGGTTCGAGTCCCGCTACGTCCAAATTTTTATACGTTTTCTAAATAAGTAACTTTAAATATGTTACTATTGTTGATTTTGCATAAAACCTATGATCTTATTCATAAGGCTGATGGTTAATAATTATTATATTTTGGTTTATGTAAACATAATAAATAGAAAGAAAAGATATAAATAATTAATAAAAAAATATAAAACCATATACCTTTCATTCAAATAAAACCCATTTTCCCCTGTATTAAATATCGTAGACGAAACGACGAAGGTTCGTAATAAGCGGCGAAAAATAAGGTTAGTAATCGAGGGTTAAGAAAAACATTAATAGTTTTACCAAAATTGGTGATGTTCATAATATTAACACTAGGAATAGGCTTAATCTTGGTGCATCTGTAACTCGGTTGCTCAAATCCGTAATTCTTTTATGGGACAATGTGTACGCTTTTATAATAGGATCCCAGAAAACGTCCGAGAATTCTCTATATCACGATTTAAAAAAATTGTGAAGGAAATGATTTAAGGAAATTATTGATTTTGTAAGTGATAACACGTCTTGGGAATGAAATGCTTGCTCCAGTCTGTTTCAAAGGTGTCACAGATAATTAAATATGTATTCGTTTAAAATAGATTTTAAAAAATAGGTCCCGCTGAGTTTCTTGCGCCGGTTCTTCTCAGGTCTGAGGCACTAATTTTAGTGAACTGGTGGTAAATTATTTGACGTTCAAAAAATTAAGCATGTAACTGCTTATTTTGAATAAAATTATTTAAATTTGAATTTGGATATTGTTTGTGTGACAGAGACCAATAGAAAAACAGGTAGTCCGATCGGCAAGCCGGGAAACCGTGTCGCTTTTTGACCGGTATTCAGGAGGTGACAAGGTGGAAAATCAATTAAAATATAAAATTGTATATTATGTTTTTGTTGTTTTGTATTTCAAAAAAATATTTTTGTGTTACAGAAATCTGTTCTACCTAAGATCTAGAATTTCTAGATTTTCCAAATGTAATATTTACATATCAAAGGCAGCATAGATCTCTCTCGTTTAATTCGATATAGGACTGGTTATGTTGGAGAATGCTACATTCTAGTATAACACTGTTAAAATACATAAAGGTATTGTTGAGCTCACATTGCTTTTGGATTTCATAGTGAGTATTGCTAGAATTTGCAAATTTGTGAATTTATAATATATATTTTTTTATTTTAATAAACTTTAGGTTTGAGACGGCGTTGAGTTCCGCCATTCAACATGCAAGGCCTTCAGAAATCGGCGGAAAGTGGGAAACTGAGTTTCTCAACACTAGGTTCACTCTGCTTATCCTGCTGTTTGCGGGATACAGCGTGAAGCTGATTTATTTTATTTTATTTTTAGTTTATTATAATTTTTTGTTAACTTAACCTAGTGGGCGCAATGTTGGACTCCGCCTCGCCTCAATACACTATATGGCTGGTAATAGTAATATTCGAGAAGGGGTGAATAAATTCTTTCTTCTTAGAATTTACTCTATTGTATGCATGGTATTTTTTTAATGATTTGTTTGATTTTGATTTGATAGTGTCTACTATGTATGATATATTTAAATGAAAAATAATTACAAACACAACAAAGCACAATAGTGTATAGCCGTTTGAAGGCAAACAATGCGTGAGTGATATTATGTCCATCTCGCCAAACTAAGAAACTACAACAAAATTCACTACCCTGACTAGGAAATCATTTCCGTATTTATATCTATATATACATATACATATATTGGATATATACCATTTAAGTTTAATTAGACATGCCCATGCTAGCCTACTTTATAAGAGCGGCTTAGTTCGAGTACTCAGCATAGAAACTCTATAGGCTCTATATTATATATCTGGAATATAGTATTCAAATAACTAGATATGCTTAGTAAGAAAAAAAATATAAAAATATTTTTTGTGCTTGGATTGCTATAAATTTATCAAATATAAATACTTATTTAGAAAAATAATTAATAATTAACAGTAACAGTATTAGAGAAAAAACGTGACTAGGTGTGAGTTCGAACTAACTTTTAATTTCCTCGCTCTGGTATCGAGGCAAAGTGCGGCGTTGAGTTCCACCACTTAACACACATTGCTCCATAATTTGGCGGAAAGTGAAGAACGGAGTGTCTTAAAACTATGTTCCCTCTGTCTACTCTGCTATCTGCGAGATACAGCGTGCAACTGAAAAAAAATAATAGTGGTCAGAATCTAGAGCTAATATACTAAAGTCTCCACCTAATATAGACGATATTAGAAACACTGAGTGTTTGTTGCCGAAATTTAACACCGTTCTATCTGTTTACCAGAGTAAGGCAATAAAATAATTTACTCGAGTAGAAATTGAACCCCACAACCGCAACGCTTACTGTCAGACGCTATGCCGCCACGTATGCCGTACGTTAAACTTGAATTCTTTTAGTAACAATATTTTCTTCCCATTTGAATAATAAAAAGAAATATAAAATCGATATTTTTTGTATCTAAGCATATTATATATATCTACAATAAGGTTGTTTGTGCAATTGTGCTAGAATATTTCTCAAGGAATAGATTATTTTAGTTTCATGCTTTATTCTGCAATCTCCACCTAAGACGAAGTTACACCACCACAAGCACTCGCCCGATTAAGTAAGCGCGACTGTTGTAGGCAAAGCCTCAAGAATTGGATAGTGGAGAACAGAAGTGACTTAATAGGGAAATGACTGGTTTAATACTATGTTTTCAGGCTCCCTCTGCCTACTCTGTGATGTGCGGGATACAGCGCGGAGATCAAAATAAAAAAATCTCCATGTGCGATAATTACACGTACGTAAGCAGTAAGTCCGCCGTCATGGTGCAGTGCATATAAGCACGACGTTTATACGATATATGTATAAGATCGATCCCCACTCTGGGAAATATCTTCATATTTTAATATTTTAATTTCTCTGATTTAGTAGACAAAGAGCAGCGTTGAGTTAAACCACTCGATAAGAAACGTCTGAAGAAGTGGGGAACGAAGTATTAACACGAAGTTCCTTCTGCCCTGTCACTATTTTTTTATACTTTTTATCATTAAAAAATTTCTTAAGAAATATAAAATTTTCATAAAAAGCAATAACTTATTTTTAAAACTGACTGATGACTTAAGGAAATTACTGAAAGAATCCAGTCTTGATAATTTAACTTAGTGTAGAAATGAAGAGCGGAAGCCATTAATCAGATATGTCTATTGTGTACCGCCTCGCTTTCACGAAATTGCGTCTTGTTTTATTATAATGTACTATTTACGTAATTCTATTTAATTAAAAATAGGATTAGCGGTACAGAGTCTGACTGCAACTGTGATGATCCTGAGTTCGATTTGTGGGAATCGAGTGGTGGGGGAAAGGCAATGTTCTCATCTCTTCGCTCTGGTAACAGAGAACAGAGAACGACGAACAGAGTTTGGTGCCTAATTCCGCCACTTGATAAGCATTATCTCAAAAATTCGGCGATACATGGGGAACAAAATGTTTGCCTTTGATGCTTTAAGTTAAAAAAAAGGTTAGTAAAGTAGTTTTTCATTTTTATTTCCTAGAAAATATTATAAACCTTTATTTTAAACTCATCACAAGAAGACCAGATTGTACTCGTATATATGTATACAATATTCAATTGTCCATCTTTATACCGAAACTCGTCCGTAACTGAGTGACTGACACACTACGCAAAGGTGAAACCAGTGGAGTTTGTGTGTGTGAGTGCAAGTTGGAATTTGGCATGCAGGTAGGTTGGATAGTGTAGAGGAGTACTAAGAGGGAGTTTTTCGAAATTCCTACGGGAACAAGAACAAACTTGATTTTTGATTTATTGTCTTAAAATCCACGCAAATGTTATCGGCGACGACTTATATTATTAAATATAAAAGTCATATCAATTCTACCCCAACTGAAATTGGAACCCACAATCGTCTCTAAATACACAAAGCATTTGCACCACAATTGAATACTAAGCCTTTCTATAAATTGATATAGCTATCTAAGTAAATCTCATTATACCACTCCCACTAGTCACAAGGACCTCAATAATTGATTTCTCAAATTAATTCAACAAGAATCTCCGTCAACTAAATAAGCTTATTTCGGAACTGCCGCCGTCTAAATTGATTTTAAGTGTTCTGATGGGAGTGTTATATGTTAATTGTAATTTTATCATATATTAATATATTTTCTTGGGTTCTAAATCAGCTTCATGCTGTAGTCCGTATGCAGCAGGGTATCAATGCAAAGCGCGGCGTTGAGTTCCGCCACTCAACACGCAATGTCTCCAAAGTTCGGCGGAAAGTGGGGAACGGAGTGTCTTAACACTAGGTTCCCTCTACATAGCCTGCTGTGTGTGGGATACATCGTGAAGCCGAATTATTTTTTAAGTCTAGGGTCTATTTGATTTTTAAAATAAATATTTTATATGAAACTCTTTAACCTGTTTCTCCAGATTAATTTCTCCCTATACTCAGTCTACACGTAACCACGGACTACTGTAAAGTGTTCGAAACGTCGGGTTACCAAAAATGTATAATGCTAAATATACGCGATTAGTTAATCCCCACTCGATGAGATGAAATATTAACTTAAATTTATATTTCCATTTCTTCGTTCTGGTGTCGAGGCTAAGCGCGGCGTTGAGTTCTGCCACTCAACACGCAATACCTCCAGGATTCGGCAGAAAGTGGGGAACGGAGTGTCTTAACACTAGGTTCCCTCTGCCTACCCTGCTGTGAGCGGGATACAGCGTGAAGCTGATTAATTTTATTAAATGAATAGTCCCACTAAGTTTTGAGTGAATAAAAATTATTTGAAGACATGAAAGTAAAAATATTTTCATGTCTTCAACTGAAAACTCGTTGATTATGGGTTCAATTGAAGCTCCAAATTAATAATAATTATAATATCAATGTTTCTATTTAGAATAGGGTTTACATCTCTAAAATGAGCGAGAAAGGGCATTAATAAATACTAGGGCACTAGGAAAAGGTTCTCTCTCATTATGCACACGAAGAAAAAAATACAAATTTAAATTACTTCCCTAGGTGTAGAATAACATTTTAAAAATGCTATAAACATAAAATACTATATAAACTTTCGACTCGAATTCGACTCCAAAACTTCTATTCCACGTACAACTTACTACAAACAACAATTGACATGAATCAATCAACTGAGAAATTGTTATCAAAACAATATACAGTTTGGTTATTATTCACTAATTGCTGTGTGTTTGTTTTTGTTCATGACGAACGCTAATGAACTAACATGAGTTGTATAACTGCGGAACAACTGGTTAGTTATTCTGAACTTTGGCCGTATAATGTTAAAAAGCTTTATTCACTATTCTATTTTAACAATACGAATAGACTATAATACTATACACAGTATAGTCAGCGTTCAGTGTACACAGAAGCTAATAAACACAATTGATAAAAATGAGGTCAGTCGTGGCGCAGAGGCGCAAAGTGTGACCGTAAAACCAACCTGTTGTAGGTTCGATCCTCACTCGAGGAGATGAAATATTTACTTAAATTTATATTACCATTTCTTCGCTTTGGTGACGAGGCAAAGCGCCGCGTTGAGTTCTGCCACTCAACACGCAATGCCTCCAGAATTCGGCAGAAAGTGGAAAATGGAGTGTGTTAACACGAAGTTCTCTCTGCCTACCCTGCTATGTGCGGAATACAGCGTGAAGCTGATTTTTATGATAAAAAAATTAATTTTAGAAAAGTGTAAAGGCGGCCTTATCATATATAAGCAACCTTCAACATCGAATATCTGTATATGAACGTCTCTAATTGCATACTTTATTGTGTGGCATCAGCCACTGTGTAAACACGTTGTGTCCTAGTGTCTAGTGTTGTATACTTGAAAAAAATTCCGAACAAATTTGGCACATGCAATACACACGCAGCGTGCATTATAATTTTAAACAAAAAAAAAACGACTTCCACCGGATCCCGTAATTAGAACCTACTCAATTTCCAATAAAAAAAGAAATTTTGGTTTTCTGAAATATGATAAACTGTTAGTTAAAGGATCCAGTATCGACAAATCGAAAAGTGAAATATCTACTTCACCACAATCAAGGCCAACAATTTTTCCATCCAGATTTCCTTCTATATACTACATAGGTACAACCCCTAGGCATTACCGGGGTTGGTTTCATTGTAAAAAAAACATCTAAAATCATGTGGAGAGTTTTACCTAAATAGAGTAAAATATAAATATATACACTACTCGTGGTCTTGGAGTAAATCGACAGAATTTTAGTGAATTTATTATAAATTCAAATATGGCTGTCATTGAGTTCAAAGTTCGTACCTAATTTTTATGCTTAAAGTTTCTATTTGTCATTCAGTTTACGACAATTACTTCCGCCAAAATTTGGAGACATTGTGTGTTAATTACTATACTAGTATACTCTTTGATATACAATATTTTATATTGGTATAAAGAAGTTTTTATTGTATATAGCTAGTAGAAGGAAATATGTATAGTTTTTATAGTTTAACTAACATTTAGTAGATGCAGCACATAGAAAAAATAGTGTAGAAATCGAATCCACAACGCGTTTATAGTTTTCCTCAGATTTATTTTTACTATTTATTTATTGAGGTACACACATATATTTTCCATCTAAAATTATTTTAATCTGTCATAGTTAGCACACAAAGGATAAACCAAATACAATTCACAATCTTATAAAAATGTCAGAACCAGAATCCTACTATGAATCCCCCTTTAAATATTTTTTGCCTCTTACCGAATTAGCTTTACGAAGATATTATATATAGAAGAGATAACAAAGTAATTACTTTGTTATCTACAGATATAAGCTTTTCCGGTTATTTTATAGTTTCAACGTCGTTTATTTTTATAGTTTATAGTTTCAACATTAATCTTTTAATGTGTATACAGAAGGGCTAAGAAACCATGCTTTCCATACACCGCCCAATTTTCGAGACATTGTGTATTGTGTGGTACAAATCAGCGCATCCTTATATCTTGTTACCAGAGCGAATAAATGAAAATATTTCAATTCTCCGAGCGGTAATCAAAGCCACAACCATCACGATCCTTTTTTTACAATCAGAAGATGTGGTCCTGTGCCACAACGGAACGAAAAGTACAAAAATATTCATACACTATTCGCGATCTTGGAGTAAATCGACTAAATTTTTTATTGGTTCATCTTGTCTTCATGGTAAAAAAAATCACTCTTATTATAGGTTATATAAACATATAGTGTAGCTATTGTACAAAAACTTAAAAAATATGTATAAGAAACAAGAAGAAAACTTGATAGCATAACCTAAAACCATATAGTATATATCCAGTAACACTCGACTCGCCACCAAGATAAATTCAACAACGCATCATTTACCAAAATCGGCTCACTTGTTTTTAAGGGAATTATGAAATGTATACGTGCTAAAAAATAATCCTCCTTTTGGGCGTTTCTGCTAGCATCTCATCTAGCTAGTCCATTACTAGTTATCTCTCTGGAACTACTGCTCGAATTTACATTTTTTTTGTTTTATATGAAATGTGCATTTTTCGGGAGTGCTGTAAGCTATATAACATCAGAGTGTAAATCTTAGTTAGCTTTAAATAACGAAATAACAATAACAATGAATAATTGAATATATGTAAGTACATTGTACTACAAAAACATTCAATTTCATTAGTTTTTAAATAAAGTCAACACCATCGCATATGTTTTATAAATAAGTCACAATAAGGCAGCTTGTGACAAAAAATAATTGAAAATTCCAAAGTGATATTTCACCGTTTTTTTTATTACAAAGATATTGTAACTTACAAGTGAATGTTATTCCATCATCAAAGAATGAAGAATTTTCATGAAGATAATGGTTGGCCTTTGTAGCTTGTAGTTATATATAATCTATCTATTGAAAAATGCAGTACAATAAAAGAATTATTTATTAACTAGCGACCCGCTCGCGGCTTCGACCGCTTAAATCACAGAATTATTTAATTAACACACTGAATTATGTTCGTGTTTTGATATACCTATAACGTATGCTTGCAACGCAATGAAGATTTTTAATGACAAATTTATTAAAACTTTACGTCGCATTTTCGTACCTCCCATAAGAATCTTCAATTGAATGTTTGAAATAAAAACACAACTTATCGATACTTACAATAAAATCCTAACTCATCGGTATCTGTACATGGAAGATATTACATTTAACGATGTAATAGCATTGGTCAGTTGGTCTGTTTGTCTGTGCGCTTGTTCACGATAATCTCAGAAACGGCTTAACCGATTTAAATCCTTTTTTTGTTTGTATTTTGGCAATCTGCCATTAAATACTTAGTATTAGTCTTATTTTAATCAGCTTCACGCTGTATCCCACACACAGCAGGTTAGGCAGAGGAAACCTAGTATTAAGACACTCCTTTCCCCACTTTCTGCCGAATTCTGGAGGCATTGCGTGTTGAGTGGCAGAACTCAACGCCGGGCTTATCCTCGNTATATATATATATATATATTACTACAAATAATACTGTCAATTCCAATTAAATTTTTATTTCCAATTCCCAAAAAGGGTTTTCAAAACTCGTCCCTTGATAATTCGTTACGAAAAGGGCCGCGCTTTAAATTATTATGAATGTTTTTGGATTTATTTATTCCGTTCGCCGTCCCTCTGCTATTTTGCGGTGTACGTACCGACAGCTATCCTTTTGGTTTTATATAAATAGTTATAGCATGTAATTATACTTAATTTCTCATGTAATTTTAATTATATGAGGCCATCGCAGCGCAGTCAAACATCGCCTCTATGTAAACGCGATGGCGATCAAACTAGCGACTCAAATGTTAACCTTGTTGTTTATTACTTATTTTTATGTATAAGCTATGTAACTGCAACGTTTTCTCTAAATCTGTTCAGTAGTATTGCGTAACAGTGGAACAAACATCCATCCTTACAAACTTTCACATCTGTAACATTAGTAGGAAGTAGGAATAGTAGAACAGAATATGATTATTTTTATTTCCATGTTCTGATAGATTCTCCACTCTGTTATAGTGAGTTAAGGGTTCACTAAAGACCAAAATTAATATCTTTATGTATAAGAAATACATTGACCATTTAAAAATAGAGAAGAATATGTGTCACCTTTCGCCGCATAAGTATTACATTGTAATATAAATTTACTACATTTTTTTACAGTATAATACCGTTCGTCTCAACATAACAGGATTTTTTTTTAATTTCACGATGTATCCCGTGCATAGCAGGGTATGTAGAGAGGAACGGAATGGAGTAGGGAATGAAAATGTCAACACTAGGTTCCAAAGTTTCCTTTGTCTACCCTGCTTTCTTAGAGGTACAGCGTGAAACATTCTTATAGGAATATAGGCATGCATGTTATATTCCGCATAGAAGGGTTAGTAGAAAGAATCTAGTGCTAAATTACTCTATTCTCTCACTCCCTTCCCGCCCAATTTCCAATATATTGTGTATAATTGGCGGAACTAAACGCCGCGCTTTGCAATGGAAGATCACATAGCTATTGTATTTGCACTCCCTCAATAAACAATCATTGCTACAATTATATAAAGAAATTTAAAGATTAAAATTACCTAATTATTACCTTTGAATTTCAGTATAAAGCTATTTTATATCTGTCTTTGACAAAAGAAACTGAAATTTCCATTGCAAATGGCACGAACCTAAGATAAGATTGAAGTTGAATTATTATTTGAAGCTTCTTCGCTGAATATTCTTTAAGACATTTATAAATAGAATCTATTAAAAATGTGACTTGTGGCGCAGATGATTATTACGCGCGGTAGCGCGTAGCCAAGTTCAGTAAAACAGAACTGGCGAGCACCACCGTGTGTAATTTTATACGAACCATTTGAAGCCACTTATTACCCCTTCATAACTCAAAAACTGTTCCACCTAAGCCTGACAAATTTGGCTCAAATATTTAGACCCATTCGTCAATTTTAACAGTTGTTGACTGACCTATAGACCTTAATATTTGCTAAGAAAAATAACGAAAGATTACCTATTATTTAAATATAAATAAAGTGAATAACGTGAATCTAACAAAAGTATTTTATATATTGTAAAAGTACTTAAAAACAATAATCTGAATTCGGTGAAAAGTGGGGAACCAATGTGTCTTAATAGGAACAGAGTGCCCTAACACTACGTTCCCAGGCTCCCGCTACCTAGCCTGGTACATGCAGGATACAGCGTGAATCTAAAAAAAAAACTAAACGTAACTATTTAATTTTTTCTTGACAGTGTGTCTTATTATCATTTATATTTGAGAATAATTACTTCTCTAGTAATTATTTCACTTGTAAATTAAAAAGACTACATTTTCAAAAATAAAAAAAATAGCATCTGTTACACATAACACCATTTCTACTCAAAAAGAAACCAGATCCTCTCGTTTATAAAAAGATTAATCTGTTAAACGGGATAACAGAACGCACTCAATCTTGTCAGCATATCCGGAGAAGCGGAGAGGATAATTTTATTTATTTACCCAGTACGGTACTTGACGTTTATGGAATGGGTTTGGATAAAGGGTAAATGGGTTGCCTTCTCTTGTATTTGTATGACCGAAAATGTTAAACAAATTAGCACAATCAGATAGGGTTTTTGCTGTAGGAAAGAGGTTGGGGCAAAGCGCAGCGCTTAGTTCCACCCCTCAATACGAGGCCGTCACGAGGAAACGAGCGACTGTAAACGCAACCGGTTGTGCGGTCAGTTTCCGCCCGAGGAAATTAAATACTTCATATTTTCATTTCTTCGATCTGGTAACGAGACAAAGCGCAGCGTTGAATTACGCCAGTAGACACAAAATGACTCGTGAATTCGCCGGAAAGTGGAGAGTTGAAGTGTTTAACACACTTGGGGACGAAATTTCTTGGCATTAGACTCCTAGGTTAAAAAGAAAAATGTACGTCAAAATATTTTTTTTAACTTTTTTAAAGTGTTAATCCACACTTAAGAAAACGTATAAAAATTTGAACGTAGCGGGACTCGAACCCGCGCCTCCTGGAAACCGACCAGGCGCTCTGACCACTAAGCCATACGTTCTCATCAAGCTACGTCGAAATTTTTATACGCTTTATACAACTTATTTATATTGTTAGCATCTCTGTAGGGAGATTTTTACAAATTTCCCCTATCCAAAGATAATTACTAAGAATTATCGTCTGGCAAGAGAGAATGCTATTTATTAACTATTTTTTTTAACATTTTTAAAGTGTTAATCCACACTTAAGAAAACGTATAAAAATTTGAACGTAGCGGGACTCGAACCCGCGCCTCCTGGAAACCGACCAGGCCCTCTGACTACTAAGCCATAGGTTCTCATCAAGCTACGTCGAAATTTATGAGTAAGTCAAAATGTTAAAGTGCAATGAATGATACTAGATAAACTATTCTCTCTCTTTAAACCATTGTAACCTACGCTCGGTATAATGTACATATTTAACAAACTCTATATATATATATATATATATATATATATATATATATATATATATATATATNATATATATTTAAAAAAGTATTCGTTTAAGTAAATGTATTTACTACAACTGTAAAGTAATAAATACAAAGTTGGGAATATTAGAGTAATAGATTCAAGTTCTAATTAATGTTAATTCAGTTTAATTGAGGCCATTGTGGTGTAGTGGCATGGCGCCTAACTGTTAACGCGATGGTTGTTAGTTCAATTTCCACTCGGAAAAATTAGTTATTTTCATTTAAAATTAATTTCATAATTTGTCGAAAAGTAAGGAACGGAATGTCTTAAGTTTAGGTTACCAGTGCCTACCAATGCATCTACTACATGCAGATGCACAAAACATATATTATAACATTAATAACAAAAAAATGTGGCTATAATTATGTACAAAAAATATATGCTATTTTTTATTATATAATTATATAATATATCGATATAATTATCGTTGTGACACAGCACTGTGTCAAATTGCACGCTACGGTCATGGCAGCGTGACAAGCTTTAATTTTCCATGTTTATTTATAGTGCAACTACAAACGTACTTGCAATGCATTTATTCATTGCACTTAATGTAATTAATATGATTTTTTCTTAGTGTGTCAAATTTTTATACGTTTTCTAAATAAGTATTTTTTTTTGGGGATATCCATCAGAGCTCTATATTATATATTTTAAATGTTAACTAGCTCTTTCTGGAGCTTCGCCTCTGTAGTCACAAAATGGAAATAACTGAGAGTTGCGTATGACAGTATGACACATATCCCTTTTAATAGCACAAGATTTCAAATTTGAACGTTAATATACGGGGTTATATCGAAACATAATATAGCCTATAGCCCCGATAGATACACGAACTATTCAATTAAAAAAAATAGTGCATTTGAGCCAGCGGTTCCTGAGATTACCTTGTTCAACTACACAAACTTTTCAGATTTATAATATTAGTATAAAAATATAGATTAAAAATTCATAATTGAAAAAATAATACAAATATTCATGTAAAATAAATAATAAGTACTTATTTTCTCATTTTTCTTCAAACAACAATGAAACAAAAAACTGTCCTAATTAAATATCTGCATTGCGCTTAAAATATTATGTATTAAATGTGAAAATATGTAACATTGCTTTAATGGCCACTTGTGTATGTAAGTATGTATGGTGTATACGAATGTTTCACTTTTTAACAATATCACGGCAAGATTGTAAAGTCAAGATTCATCAAGGTCAAGGTCGTCTTATATTTGTATTAGAATAATTATTTACAGTTTTTAGTTGTATATTCTGTCCCGCGTATAGCAGGATAGGTTGAGTATTGATTACCTTGAGTTAAGACACTGTGCCACCAACACCGCTTTATTTTCTTAGTTAGTTAGTTAGTTAGAAAATGATTCAACCACATGCCTAACAGTCACCATGAATAAATAATCAACTTTTAAATAGAAAAAAGATAATTGTAGCACACAGCAGGGTAGGCAGAGGGAGTGTTAAGACACTCCGTTCCCCACTTTCTGCCGAATTCTGGAGGCATTGCGTGTTGAGTGGCAGAACTCAACGCCGCGCTTAACCTCGACACCAGAGCGAAGAAATGGAAATATAAATTTAAGTAAATATTTCATCTCCTCGAGTGGGGATCGAACCCACAACCAGTCGGTTTTACAGTCATACCTCATGCCGCTGCGCCACGACTGGCCTCGATTTTTTTTTAATTGTAGCATTTAGACTTCGTTCTGGGCAAATACCAGGCAATATTTTTTTGTGTTTAATGGGTAAGTCAGCGACCTCTAGGTGCGACATTTGTAATTATAATCCTGTTGATGATGTCAACCACATTTTAATAGAATATGTGCAGAACGAAGCGTTTAGAAAAAAAATTAGCATTACTATTAATAATTATTTTACATGAATATTTGTATTATTTTTTCAATTATGAATTTTTAATCTATATTTTTATACTAATATTATAAATCTGAAAATTTTGTGTAGTTGAACAAGGTAATCTCAGGAACCGCTGGCTCAAATGCACTATTTTTTCTAAAAGTTGCAGGTTTCCAGAAATAAGTTTACTGTAATGCTAATTTGGTTTCACCTCTTTCAGATGAAGCCAAAATACTTTGAGTTAGCAATAATCCCTTTAACCTTAAGTTACGTTGTTAAAATTATATTTTATTCATATAGAAAGTCTACTAAGCAAAGGCGTTCCTTTTTTCAATGTGTTTCGCCACTCGAAACGCAATGTCTTGAAAATTCCGTGGAAGGCATGTAAGTCTAGTGTGAGGAACAAGCTTCTTTTCGCTTGAATTTCAAAACATTACATGTGACACTCAGAAAAGAAAATAATTTAATACCCTGAACGAGAATCGAATTTGCAACTATCGCGTTCAAAGTCATTCAAATACATAATATATAGATAAATATAATAGTTCCCAACAGTAACACTTACTTCCGAAGTGTATTCAAAGTTAAAAGTCATTTTGCTGATTACCGTTCACGTTTCGCAAATGCAAAAGGAATTAGGCTTGCGTTCCCAATTTATTGGGACGTCACGTACATACTTAAATAACTTCCGCTTTGCCTTTGATGAATAGGTTTTTAAATGGTACTTAAAATGCTGTACTTAACGCTTTAGTTAGAGTGTATGAATAATTAATATTAACATTAGTAGCCCCATTGGATTTTGCTAAACTATATAATGTTGAAGCCAATCGTTCTAGTGTGATATCTCGTACTTAATATTTCTCATATTTGATTGATGATAGAAAGTATTGTATTGTGCAACTATAATAATATTTCACCTTTAATGAAAAAGTCTTAGAAATTTAGAAATATCATAAAATAATATTTTAGCTTATATAAGTAATTATATGAGCATAAATATTGTTATAAATTTAATTTAAAGAGTTAACATTTTACCAAAGACTTATTCGATTTAGTAATCGTATGTTACTTTAGGGCTTAGGGCTAATTGTTTTAGCTTCAGTACTGTAGCAGAGTAGCCAGGAGCACCCGGAAACCCAGTGTTAAGACACTCCGTCCCCATTAAGATACTTCTGTTCCCTACTTTCCCCGAATTCTGAATGTTTTGTATATTAAGTGGCGGAACTGAATGCCGCACATTGTCTCGTTATAAGATCGAAAAAATTTATTTCTTTGAATAGGAATTTGTTAAAATATTAGTTTCTATATTGTGTCTATGATACTAAGTAATATAGTCTGTGGTGTAAATNGGAGTGTTAAAATATTAGTTTCTATATTGTGTCTATGATGCTAAGTAATATAGTCTGTGGTGTAAATTCGCGCCTTTTCAATATTTTTTTTTGTCTGTTCTAGTATACTCTGTGGACATCATTAAATTCAGTTGTTGTACTATAAAACTTTTATTTATTTTCAAGTAAATTCCACTTAATCCAATAACTCTAACAGAATTGAACCTATATCCTGTCTCGCTTGTAGTCGTGCGCTTGGGACCCTGCGCCACGGCTGACTTTAAAAGGAAGAAGAAAAAAATTAAATTTAACAGTGTTTTTAAATGACGAGCTCTAGACTGAAAGCTTTCAACCTAATCCATCAACAAATTATTTAGCGCTCTTTTTTTCTTACAAAATAAAGAGTACATTAAAATTTACTAATTATTATCAGTTTTCACAAGAAAATATACCATAACGCTTAGTATGTCAGCTCAAATTAATGAATCTGACGTAAGGTTTTTTATATATTTTTTTTCGTAGGAACAAAAGGTAGACTCGTGACAAGGCTATTAGCAAAATTATTCGACTTTATGAGAAACTTCTTAGAAATTACAAATGAATTCTATCAAGAAAATGTTGTTACCAAACATATTTTTTATGAGAAGAACGTTAAAGTAATTCTAGGTATTTCTTAAACAAGTTTAAAAAAAATTTAAGTGCATATAAAATTTCAAATTAAAAGAATGGTTATTTTTTCTTATATGATGTAGACTTCTAACCGTTGTTATATATTTACATCTTTATAAACAAATTATCATCGGCTAAATAAATTCAAAATATAGTTATAAAATATTCAGATATGAATAAGTTGTATATTTTCCTGTTATTTCTTTTTTAGCTTCACGCTACGCAAGGGAACCTAGTGGTAAGATACTCCGTTCCCCTCAACACCACGCTTTGTCTTGTTACCAGGTTAGCTGAAACGAACTCATTACCCGTGTGGGTATCGAACCTACACCCGTCGCATTTACATTTGTCATTTTAGATAATCCTATTATGTGTAGCTTTCAAATGTGTCAATCGTGTACAACTTATTTTGTCACTTAAAAAAATATTTTTAGCCGTATGAAACGATATGAATATAATATCGTTGTACGTTTATTTTTTTAAATATCTAATATTTCATTATTATTTTTTCGAGGCCAGTTGTGGCGCAGTGGCACAAAGTGTGACTTCAAAATCGATTGGTTGTGGGTTCGATCCTCACTCGAGGAAATGAAATATTTATTTACATTTATATTTTCATTTCTTCGCTCTGGTGTCAATGCAATAGCGCAGCGTTAATTTCCGCCACTCAACGCGCAATGCTTCCAGAACTCGGCGGAAAGTGGGGAACGGAGTGTCTTGAGTTCTAAGAGAGAGAATCTAGTGTAGGTTCTCTCTCTCAGAACAAAGAAATGAAAATGTAAATAAATATTTCACTTCCTCGAGTGGGGATCGAACCCACAACCAGTCGATTTTACAGTCACAATTTGTGCCTCTGCGCCACTACCGGCCTCAAATGACTATCAAATTATATATAATCAATATGGTAGTTTATCTAAAATGGCCGCCGCAACGAAATCCCGGATTATAATTGTTTCCATAACCAACTTAACATCTAGCCCCAACAAATCAAGCTTAAAGAGAGATTGAGAATATCAAATGGAAGAGTATTTGTAAAAGACAAGACACCATGAAAAACATCTAGAAAAAAAAGGTTATTTTAATTAATATGTTATTATTCTATCGCAAAGCGCGGCGTTGAGTTCCGCCACTCAACACACAATGCCTTGAAAAAATCGGACTATGTACGGGATACACCGAAAAGATAAAAAACATTCAATATACGAAATCTTCAACTAAGGCCATAGTGCCATATAACCTCAATGTCATATATAAGTTTTCTGCAAAACTGTATTTTCATTATATGTATTTCTAACAAGGCTTGTTGTTCTCACGCTTGAGCTGAAATAATTCTATTCAAGAGCTCATTCCTCGGCTACGAGCTGTGAAATCAAATTACGTTATTATTTGATGAAATGCTGCAAATGTATCTCGGGAATCTTTTTTGTGTTCTGTTAACTAAGTTAAAGAGTGAAGCTGCGATTAGGAACGTATCTTCTTAGCGTATTAAAAAGGTTGTATACACCATGGCTGTGGGTTCGATTTCCGCGTGAAGGAGTGGTTATATTTATTTAAAATAAATAAATTGGCTATATGCTATATCCTCAATCTAGTGCTAAGACACAGAATTTTCCATTTTCCGCCTTAATTGAGTGGTGCAACTCAAAAAAACCAGTGCGGGGAAATTAAAATATGAATAAATAATAATTCCTTCCCCCGAGTAGGGATCGAACCCACAACCGTCACGTTAATCACTCAAAATGACCTCTGGGACGACGTTCTTAGAATAAATGTTTTTAAATAAATATATGTATTTAAATAATTATGATGTCCATTTTAAGTACCCTTGGAAGTTGTGACACTAGGTAATATTCCTGATTGCTAAATATTTTTAACAATTTTAAAGTATAATTCCACACTCAAGAAAGAATAATTTTGCGGCATTTGAACCCTCTCCACCTCTTGGAAACCAGCCAAGCGCTCTGACCGTTAAATCATACGTACGCTTGTTACGGCTTATTTATGCTGTTAGCATCTCTGTAGGGAGATTTTTACAAATTTCCGCTACCCAAAGATTACTAAGAATTATCGTTGGCAAGAGAGCTATTTATTAAATATTTTTATCAATTTTAAAGAGTTATTAGGAAAAAAGACTTTTTGGAAAACGTATTAAAAATTGAACGTAGCAGGATTTGAACCCGCGCCCCTTGGAAACCGTCCTAGCGCTCTGACCGCTTAGCTATACGTTCACATCAAACTACGTAGAAATTCTTATACGCTTGTTATAACTGCATGCTACGCACATTGAAATTTTTATACGTTACAAAAAGTATTTTGCTAAATATTTTCGCTTAATGCCGTATCCGCCTCATACCAGTATGTAGCAAATAGAAACTTCGTTCCAAACACTCCGCTCAATTTTCGGAACTCTACGGTGTCTAGTGGAAAAATTCGCGTTTTGTCTTCTTACTAAAGCGAGAAAATGAAAATTATTCTTTCCCTAGAGCAGGAATCGAACCCACAACCTTCGCACTTACACTCAGAAACTCAAAGGCCTTAAGAATTATTATTATTTATTAATGAACTCTTCATTATATTGTGCTGTTGGCTGTCATTCATTTTTCTGTCTATACATTTGTGTGGACTGAATGGAGCAAATATGATCGTGCCCTAGAAATATCACTCTAAGTGATAAGTTAAAACTGCTGTTAAACTAGAATTGAAATCTGATTTTACTCACAGTTTACTCGTATGTATAAAGCAAATATAAATAGAATATCCAATTTATTATTATACAAAAAAAATATTGTGTCATACAGCGCTTTATATTGACATAACATTTTCTTTTGTCAACCGATTGAAATAAAATAAACTATAAATGTTAGTGAAGCTTGACAGATCTAATAGTTAAAATTGCAGTTAAAACAGTTAAGATGTTTCTGAGATTAGCGTGACAAATAGATAAAAATCATTGTTTTGGGTTCTATTACATTAAAGGTCCTCAGTAACATTTTTTCTCATATGTCTTCTATGTATCTCGGACAAATAAGTGTTAAGTTCTATTCTAGTGTTAAGGCACTCTGTTCCCATTGAGACCATTAACACACTTCACACTCCGTTTCCTATTTACCAACCATTCATAAAGACTTGGGTGTTGAGGAGCGGAACTCAACAGAGCGCTTCAAATAATGAAATGAGAATAATTCATTTCCCTAAGTGGAATTTGAATCCACAACCGTCGCACTTACAGTCAAAACCGTGCTGTATCTCGACTCAAACAAAATTTGGTAAAAACACATAAGAATTTTATAAAACTCACTAAAATAATATAACTTTTAATAATACTGTAGTACTGATTACTCGCAGACAAAAACAAGAAATCTACTTTTTCATTTAAAAATACGTAATCTAAAAACAAACACTTTTAAATAGTTAAGATCGAGAAAATCGTCTTACAGGAAGCTTTCTTCCACGAACTACCCGACTGTGGTATGACCTGCCTGCGGCAGTACCTTCAAAAACCGCGCCTATCTCCACGTGAAAGGTATACAACGCACCTGTAGCTCCTCTGGTTTTGCATGATTACGTACCACAGGTACCACTTATATTCCCAGCCTATATCAAATTTCAATTCTTTAAATCCAGTAGCTTTATTCGTTCTTTATCAGTCACTGAGTAAGGAAAGCAAACTTATTTGCCATTTCTTGTACCACTTTATGAAAGAGAAAATAAATGAAATATCTTAAGTAATAATAAAAAAGGCTACGTTACAACAGATGTGTTCCACTTTAGTTCCATTTAAACGAAATTCTAAAGAAGTAAGCTTTATTTATTTTGAGTAGAGCACAATTTTCTAGGAAATACATCTAGTTTTCAATATTCAGTAATGTCTGCTCTTGACACCTTTTGTAGTACTGTGTTTGATTCCCTTTCGAAGTAAAAAGTTTAATGAGAATTCTGTTAGTATAAAAAATTTCTTCTTCTTTTATAATAAATTATCGCTTAAGCTTCACGCCGTATCAAGCATGTAGCAGGATAGGCAGCGGGATTCTAGTGGTATGACACTCCGCTCTCCGCTTTCCGCCGAATTCTGCAGGCATTGCTTTGAGAGGCGAAACTCATAGCCGCTTTGCCTTGACACCGGAGCGAAGAAATGAAAATATAAAATATTTCATTTCCTCGAGTAGGAATCAAAATTATTATAGATAGAATAGAATAGAATAGAAGAAGAATAGAATTTCAGCTTGTGCCCCTGCACCACCTCTGTAACTGACATCCCACCCTACACTCAATAAAATACTTAAATAATAATTATAATATTTTAGTATGGCTCGTGATACGTCTAATATAGTTAGAACTCTTTCGTAGTGATCGTAAGTAATCCAAGATCTTTTAGAGATTCAGAGGTAACAATATAAATATTAAATGTACAATAAGTTTAATATAAATACAAATAAAAGATATTATGTTAAATAAATTGTCATTGTCTGTCCGTTTCATTCTCTCGTGATCCTCCTCTCTGTTATACCCAGTCATTACTGATAGTTATAACTAAGGGGGGATAGTGAGTGGCCCCGCACCCGACACTTACCGTGGATTCCGGCCGTTTGGCTCTGAACCCTCATTTACCAACACAATTTAGTTGTGGTATGGATCGTTACACCTCTATTTAAAAACTGTTTAACTCAACTTATATAAAGTCAAAGTAATACGCATTAGTTCTAGATGTATATTTTTTATAGTGTAGATCTTTTACCTAAAGTTGTAAGCGTAAACGTAATTGTAATAAAGGGAATATCTAGTGTAAGAACCTTCTCTTTTTCACTTCAATTCTAATTATAAGAGATTAGGTGCTAAGTGGCGCCAATCCTATGCTAAATTAAATATTTGAAATAAAATCAAATGACTATATATTTCTTTTTATAAAAAAATCCGTTATTGTATGACTAACAAGCACTACTCAGACATAACTACAGGTCTTAGAAATGTATTAAGTTAGAGGAAATGGGGGAGCTCTCCCCTATACTCCCTACGAGATGATTTCTTAAATTTTCTACGGGAATGAGAAAAACTATTTTTTTCCATTTTATGTTTTCAAGTGCCCACAAATTTGCAGGTGACGATTAGTCTAGCATATATGATGAAAAATTGTATTAAAAGTTATTTTTCCTTTCTAAAAAAACATATTAAGACCATTTTCCATAATCCTTCACCTGAAAGCAATTTAAGCGTCTCAGTACTCTTATTGTATAGCCAAATCATTTACACGTGATTTTCTCATAATATCGTATTCTATTTATTTCTTAATGTAATCTTGTTATATAATAAAAACGTTTATTTGCGAACGAAAATATATATATTGGCAAGTCGTGGCGCAATAAACGTAACTGATTGTGGGTTCGATTCCAACTAGAAGATTTGAAATATTCAACATTTTCATTTTCTTGATCTGGTAACGGCATTGAGATCCGCTACTAAGCACAAAAAGTGTCCAGAGTTCAGTAGAATGAGGAGAATCGAAGTATCTTAATGGGGATGGAGATTCTCAACACTAGGCTTCCAGATTCTCTGTCTATCCTACTACGTGCGGGACACAGAATGAAAATAAAAAAAAACTCTGCTAAAAGAGAGCTTCTTTCTTATATGAATTATAAAGATTGTTAGCTCTTGATTGGTGTTGTGGAGCTCTGGTTAAATACGTAATACTTGTGAGTTAACATTGATCGATTATTGTTTTGAGGGATAAATATTAAAAAAAAATCCAGTCAAAAAAAGCACAGTGTTAGGTTCCACCTTTTAACACACATCTCTTAATAAACAGTGTGAAGCTAATGAATAATTACAAAATGTTACCTTACTTTCTACCAATTTCCTCCGCCTTCCACGTGCCGTCTAAAAATAAACACTAAAACAATAAAAATACTGAGTAAATAATATAAAATTTTACGGAGAAAAAGTTTATTACACGAACAACGCGTTTCATAGTAATTCTAGACTACATTGTATACCGAAACAATAGTGTTACTTAGTTATTGTGAAGATTACACCTGTACATACTTCCGTTACTAAGAAAATATGTTTAAAAGTTATTTTAGACGGCAATGTAGAGCAAGATGGATTTTTGTTCTAGGCTTACACTGTATTATGAGGCAGGAGAGTTTAAGAGGCAGAGGGAACTTAATGTTAGAGCACGCCGTTTCCCACTTTCTGCTAAATTTTGGAGACATTACATGTTGAGTGGCAGAACTTAACGACCTCACTAATTGCTCGTTTCAAAATAATTTATAATGAAAATTAATTAATAAACCAAAATTATAACAGTAAATATATTTAATGATTATGTAAATAAAATAAATTAAAATTAAATCAGCTTCACGCTGTATCTCGCGCACAACAGGGTAGGCAGAGGGAACCTAGAGTTAAGACACTCCGTTCACCACTTTCTGCCGAAATCTGGAGGCATTGCGTGTTGAGTGGCGGAACTCAACGCCGCACTTTCCCTCGAACCAAAGCGAAGAAATGGAAATATAAATTCAAGTAAATATTTCACCTCCTCGAGTGGAGATCGAACCCATAACCTGTCGGTTTTACAGTCACACTTTATGCCACTGCGCCCCCCTGGCCTTTATTTTTCTAAATATTTTGTAAATTAAATAATTATAAATTAAATAATTATATATAATTAAAGTCAAAGAATTTGTTTGTTTTTTTTAAACGCTAAGTTCTGTAGATCTACTTTTCTGATTTACTTTCTTTTTGTCTTGTATGAAATCTGCATTCTTCAAAAGTACAAAAGGCTATATAAAATTACGATGTAAGTCTTAATTAGCCTTAAATAACGAAATAACAATAATAAGAAACGCCATAGAATTGCTTTAAGCGCGTGCGCTGCAAAAATAATTAATTATACGTCAGTACGTCGTATAAGAAAAATATTCTATTTTATTATTTCTAAAGAAAAGGCCACGATATCATATATCTATGTCTTATAAATAAGTGACAATATGGCATTTTGTGACAAAAGATATTTGAAAATTGTAAGATATTTATTTCATCATCATTTTATTTCACATGTATATTGAAAATAACGACCGAAAGTTATTTCATCTTCAAGGAAATTTTATGAAGATAATCTTTAGCTTTTATAGCATGTAATTAGGAAGTATATTTATCGAGAAAATGTAAAATTAAAATAATTAAACGCTCTGTTTAGAACCGCAAGCCCAGACTCGAGTCCTGCGGGGAACGCCCTTGCCGTCGATGACGTCTTGTCATACAACCACGAAGAGTTCATGATTGAATGTATCAATCTGTTGGCAAAAGCAGCATAATAAAAGTTTTATAGGTGGTATACGAGCGAAGCCGCGAGTGGGCCGCTAGCTAATAACTAGCGGCCCACTCGAGGCTTTATATTTTATGTTTTTCACAATGTATATATATCGAAATAGGATAAAAGAACTAAGTGTCTAAGCACTCTATTTTCCGTTCTAAATATTTGAGACTATTGTTTTTTTTTTTTTGCTAAAACAGAGAAATTAATATGATTCATTCCTATCCTTGCAATCAGACAGATGGCCTTTTTATTTACATCTAATATAATACTATGGGGATTTGATTGATATTTTCTATATTTATTCTTAAAACCACAAATTCCAATCGAAAAGAGTGAAGCTGTTTAATAAAAGAACATGACCAACAAAAAACCGACCGCAATATCTCATTATTGCAATGGACAGCACGCCAATAGAAGGTGTAGCGACCAAGACACCTCCAACGTGAGCTTGTCGCGTAATTTACATAAAGGAGTTATGGAAAATAATTGTTAAGCGAAATTTCTTGTTCTTTTGAACTTAGGAATTGGAAATCTTGAAGATGGTGAATTATAGAAACAGTATAACAATTTTTACTATACGAGTATGTCAGGATAGGCAGAGAGAATGTTCCCCGCGTTCCGCCCAATTTCCGTCACTTTATGTTTTATGTTGCGTAACTAAACGCCGCGATTTGCCTGATAGGGAGATAGTACATACTACCAAATCACTGCACATAGGCTACTTAATCATATTACTGACTGTCGCGTTTAACTTAGCAGAGTGTTATGAGTAACAACAGATTAGATATTTTTGTAATATGTTTAAAGAACCGATCGTATTTGTAAGTCAGTATTCTCGCTGTACTATGGTTGCCCTCATGCCTCTCAATTCACACTTTTATTATTTGATGCATAAACTTTAGTTGTTCAGTGTATTCTAGTGAATACAAACATTATCAGCCTTTTTTAACCGACTTCTGTATGAAAAGGAGGTTATCAATTCGACTGTATTTTTTTATGTTTGTTATCTCAGAACTTTTGACTGAGTGAATCCATTTTGATGTTTTTTTTTATCTAAAACCCAATAAAACAAACACGCTTAGTGATTTGATATTGTAGTAAGGTAAGCTGCAAGCAAGGTAAGCTTGAGATCGACTTCAAAATTATAAAATCCTTTTTTAATTATAATATTTTTGTTTAACGAAGTCAAAGTACAAAGTACTTTATGTTAAATTATTTTTTACTTTTTGAAGTAGATTTTTTCTTATTAAAAAATTAAAAATTAAATTAGCTTCACACTGTATCCCGC
>JAAIXJ010000599.1:0-74246 GCA_013403705.1 Heliconius hermathena
TATATATATATATACTCGTATAGTTACAATATTTAAATATTATTATTCTAATGACAAGTTGTCTCGACAAAATCTTAGGACGTAATGAACACGAGTGCGGTGTCGTTTGTGCTTATATTGGAAATGCACCGGAAAAGAGCACACTAGCGCCACTTAATACAATCGACAATGGAAACAATATCAAATGACGTACTCGTAATTACAGTGACACCTATTACTACACTATAAGTAACTTATGCTAACAATAAGTATTAAAGTTCTTCCATATAAATTTCATAATTTAAAAAGATATGTAAGATAATCAAAGTAATATGGACTACTACGATAACATATTTAAAATAGAGTGAACGTGCTCGTGAAAACAGTTCGCAAGGTTAGCTCGAACAAATAAACAAATAGACAAACTGACAGTAAAAATGTTTTGGATGATTCATTCATACACAATGAAGCGCGAGCGTACAGTAAAAAATAACGTCTGAGAAAATCTAACTACGATGTATAGTATATTTTTATTAAAAATAGATTTTTTTTTATATATTTTAAACTTCCGCCCCACGTTCTCCATTTTTCGCCGATTTTTTCGAAGTATTGCATGTTCAGTAGCGGAACTTAATGCCGGGCTATTATCTTGGTGACATAGCGAGGTCCCCCAGGTTGGAATCGAACCCACAACCATTGCGTTACAGTAACACTGTTGTGCCGTGCCACGACGTACAAATATAATATGTAATGTTATGATATTTAAATAAGAAAAACCAATATTTACCAGAATTTTGAAAAAGAAAGATCACTAGATTGCTTGTGCTCATGTATTACGTTACAAATTGAAAACAGGGTAATTCGCTTTCGAGCTGAACGCTGAACAATTTATAAGCCACAACGGAGCTGCAACATAATACACACGGGGCGACATGACCGATCTCAGGATATTAACTATTGCAATATTAAAATTTCATTTTTACAGACAGACAAATAAGTGTCTAGCTAAAATTTAAAATTAATTTATACTGACTTGACTGGAGTCCAATCATGGCGCAGGCGCACCGGCATGCGTCTGTAAATTTTGCAGGTTGTGAGTTCGATGCCCAGAGTTCAAAGAAAAGTTGGGAATGGCAGTGTCCTAATGAGAATGGAGTTTCGTAACACTGGATTCCCCGGTTACCTCCTAAATTCAGAATTCAGGTGAAATAATTTGGTAAGGAGGAGAACGAAGTATCTTTACATTAGTAGTTTTGACAGCTGAAAAAGAATTATTGCTAAAAGAAATTAGATTTATTACTAAAAAGTAAAACGAATGCGTGCATAGACATTTGAACAGAAATTTCAATTTCAACATAAATATAAAATTCATATGAAATCGAATGTACCAATATTCTATTATTTATTATATTTATCATACAGCCAGAAAACACTAATAAATATATAAATATTTACATAGCAAGAACACCTCAATAAGAATTTCAGCAATTTCCAGAATATCGTTTTTGATAATATATAAAGGAGATCAATAATTAATTCATCTGTAAAAGTTATTACAGATAATCGCTGCTATATCGGTTTCATTTATCATAATACTACAATATCTTAAGTAACCCAACATCTCATATGTAGCGTAATACCATATACAATGACCATATTATGTAGCTCCGAGCTGGTTATAGGTTTACGTTCATTCGACTATTCAAAAGTGCTTTCAGAAATCTATTTGAATAAAGAATGTTTTAAATTAGATTGAATTGAATGAACTATAAAAAAATTGGTTAGGCGTCACGGGACGCTGAGAAAATATGAAACATAGTGTTCGTACAAGTAATATGCATAAAGGACATAAAAGGAAAAAGGCATAAAAGACAAGATTATTACAGAAATTAAATGAAGCATAATGAAAAAAAAAGTATTACGAATTTTATTAAATAAACATTTCTTTGCATCTAATAAAACAATTAAACATTATACAGCGTGCTAAATTTTTTTATAAAAATTCGATATTCATTTTAGGTTGCCACAATTTAATATTTACATTATATATGTATACCTTAGTACAACGCGGCGACCCGTCGTCACGGCAACCGTCGCCACGCCAATGATTTGGTTTATCGCCTATAGACGTTTCACATCAAAAATTGATTCTTAAAATTTGTTATCAAATTAAATTATATTATATTTTTTTTATTTATTCTTATTCATATATCGAACAAATTTTGTTAGAAAAGTCGAGTGATATACCACTTTATTTAGTTTTTCTAGTAAGTAAAGACTACAAAAATGTATATTCATAACCGACACTATTAAATATTAAGTATCTATACTAAAAACATATCTGAGTGTTTGAATGCTTTTAGTTATTTTATTAAGCTCTAATTTGGGTTAAACGATTGCACTGTAGGACCTAAGGGCAACAAGAGGGTAGCTTCATTATGACCAACGCACCGCCAATTAACGTCAGCACCAAACCGCATTCAGAATTCAGATCTAAATCTTTGTTGGTAAATTCACAATTTAATTTGATTTACACTAAGATCATGGTTTTGCTTGAGGCAATGTTAATTATTATTATTTAGAATATTGTTTTTAATATGTTCACTACCACAGTAAGTTAAATAAATGTGATTATTTTTTTGGACAAAGCAACCAAGAAAATATTTTAATATATTGAAAATATTTTAATATAATAGAAAATATTTTAATATAGTAGAAAATATTTTATATAAGAAAATATTTTAAATTTTCTTCAAACTACAAATCAAATATTAAACATAGTGATTTTTTATAACATCACATTTTCTGTTCTTTTGCTTCAGAAAACGGTTATCAAAATAATTTTATACGAAATAATAAACAGACTATTCAAGGAGATCGTTATTGTTTACAAGGGATACCCAAGTCCTTAAGCATTAAGATCCGTCCTGCTAACTGAAGTTTAACCATGCGTTAACTCAACTGTTTATCTAAGTTTTGCAGTTGATATTTATCACAATACGAAATACACAAACAAGCTTTGACTTTTGTGAGTTCTCAAAGGAAACTGTACAGTTTACATTATAGATACTTTGTAAATACGTTATAAATAATTTACGATATATTTATAAATACTTAACAATACGAAAATATTTATATTTTCCATGATTCAGTGCGTGATCTGTTAGAATCAGTTAACATTAATATAAACTTGTGTCATTGGATTTCCTTAAATTGGGCTTTAAATAATAACAGAGTGTTACATGCTGGACACAGTATGAAATTGAAAAAAAAATATAAATAACCGTAATAATTAACATGACATCATAGAGTTCTCTATTTTCCAACAAATTAATGATGCTCTATTTTTTATTTGTTCTTACTCGTAAATTGAGATCCTGATTGGATGGACTCAACTATTAGAGTAGTAGTTACTTATAACATCGTTATATTGATTAATATTCGATTTTTTAATTATGATACTATCTACATTCGTACTGTATACTTACTTTTATCACTGTTGTTACTGTTACTGTACTTTTACAGTATATTTTTTATTGTACTTTTTTTAACCCCCTCTATATTAGTTCAATAAAAATCAGTTCAACTGTCCTGGGGATAAGCCTACACAAACAGAAAGACAAACCGACAGACACAAATCTTAAAACTGTTTGTTATTAATATATATAAAATCATAAAATTTATATTAAATCATACACACAATTAATCTTATTAAATGTACAACATTGTACGTACGGTGCTTTACGTATAATTATATAACACAACTGAGAGGAGCTTGGACGCTCAAATGCCCTCTTCTAATTATATACGTAGAATTTCAATGAACCACTACATACAAGTATCTAAATCAGAATGTATGGGTTAACCACGTATTATGATTTAGATACGAATTAGAAATTGCACAACAGTTTCTTTTATTTTATTTTTTACAATATCGACATGTTGTAAATAAAATTTTGATACCAGTTATTGGTCTAAGTCCACTTTGAAATCTACAATTTGTTTCCATTTTATTTATTATTTGAAAAAATCTTTTAGTACTCCCCTCCAATCCATATATGCCAAATTTCAATCTTATACTTATTTAAGAAAACGTATAAATTTTCTTTATATTTATCTTTGGGTTCCGGAAATTTGCTAAAATGTATTGAATGTACATAGATTCTAACAACATAATTAAGCGTATAAGATTATCGGCGTAGCTAGATGAGAATGTATGGCTTAGTTGGCCAGAATGAGTTCAAATCCCGCTACGTTCAATTTTTTATACGTTTTCTTAAAAAAAGTATTTTTTTCTAAGTTCGAAATAATACTTAAAAAATGTTAAAAAATATTCAATCTTATATTTTTTTTAATTTCGTCTGTGCGTTGTCTGTCAGTCACTTACTAACGGATGAGTTTTGCATATATGTATATAACTACAGATAGAACTAGAAACTCAAACGCGGCTCCGCTAGTGTAGTTATTTATATAATATACTATATATAATATACTAACTGTATAGAAAAATAAAGTTCCAACAAAACAAAAGTTTTTAATTTAAAATGGAAGTACGGGACCCATTAAATGTTTCAAAAAATAATATAATTAAAATAACAAAAAATAATATTATAAATGTGAATGTAAGTTTGCTTGTTACGCTTTCAAGCCAAAACTACTCAACCGATTATCATGAAACGTTACACATATTCTTAAAGACTTTAGAGGAGAGAAAATATGTATGTTTTTTCATAAATATTATCTTTTGGCAATAACAATAAAATACGTTATATAACACGAATACTTTCGTGATAACGCCGTCGAAGCCGCGAGCGGGACGCTAGTATTTAGCACAAAATTTGTAACTTAGTTCGAATTAAAGAAACATAAGGGTATTTAACTCATACTTAGAAAGGCTAAACTGTTGCCGTCTTGTAAAACCGATGATACAGTTAATATTTCATCGGTCATTAACTTTGACAGCTCAACCTTTTCAAAAGCGTTCGCGCTCGCTCATATTATAATTTTATATCGACAGATACTTATTTCATTTATTATCAAAGGAATTTCGCTCAAAATGTGTCAAAACATTTTACCCTTTTATATGGCGATAATAATTGATTGTCAATATAATAAATATGTCGAGGATATAATAATTTTGAATTTAAAATACGAGTATGATTGATTTTGTCGTTTAAATCAGCTTCACGCTGTATCCCGCACACAGCAGGGTAGGCAGAGGGGGATCTAGTGTTAAGACGCTCCGTTCCCGACTTTCCGCCGAGTTCTGGAGGGATTCTATGTTGAGTGGCGGAACTCAACGCCGCGCCAGTACACCAGAGTGAAAAAATGATAACATAAATTTAACCTCGTGCCGCTGCGCCGGTCGTGGCGCAGCGGCACGAGGTGTGACTGCAAAACCGACTGGTTGTGGGTTCGATCCCCACTCGAGGAGATGAAATATTTACTTACATTTATATTTCCATTTCTTCGCTCTGGTGTCGAATCAAAGCGCGGCGTTGAGTTCTGCCACTCATCACGCAATGCCTCCAGAATTCGGCAGAAAGTGGGGAACGGAGTGCTTAACTTAACACTAGGTTCCCTCTGCCTACCGTGCTGTGTGCGGGATACAGCGTGAAGCTGAAGCTGAATTATTATAACTAGCTAGATGACCAGACGAAGTATGTACCGCATAACAATTACTAAATATCTTATGGAGCCTAGTGATAAGACACTCTGCTCTCCACTTTCCGCCTAGTTTTGGAGGCATTGGCTGCTGAGGAACTGCTGCTGGCGGAACTCAACGGCGAAGTTTGCCTCGACAACAAAGCGAAAAAATGAAAACATTATAAATGTTTAATTTTCTCAGGTGGAAATCGAAGCAACAAAACTCTTGCGTTTACCGCCACACGCTTGTTCCTTGCACTACGGCTGGCCTCAGTTAATTATAAATAAAAAAGAAATATATAAATATATAGAATATCATTATTTTTTTAAATTAATAAACTGCGTTTTTTGAACAGTATATTGTCGAGATTAATATAGATAATACTTAAATAAATAAAAATAAATCAGCTTCACGCTGTATCCCGCACACAGCAGGGTAGACAGAGGGAACCTAGTGTTCAGACACTCCGTTCCCCACTTTCTGCCGGATTCTGTAGACATTGCGTGTTGAGTGGCAGAACTCAACGCCGCGCTTTGCTTGCAACACCAGAGCGAAGAAATGGAAATATAAATTTAAGTAAATATTTCATCTCCTCGAGTGGGGATCGAACCCACAACCAGTCGATTTTACAGTCAAACTTGTGCCGCTGCGCTACGACTGGCCTCAGATAATACTTAGAAGTATTATTAATCGATTAAATATACTTTTGTCATAGAAAAGCTTGTTGTAATTTTTTTATATTTATTAAAGTTTAATAAATCAATTTGATAAAGAAAGTTCTACCACAGCAGGTCCTTGGTCTAGATTTTGAATCCATGTCCTGCACCTGTGTAATTCTATTGTTCTAAAGACAAAGAGTCATATTCCACGTCTACTTAAATTACGTATACTAAGGCATGCAAATCTTTATTTGTATAGATCTAACTATGAAATATATATAATATAAACATACGCATCTGTGCTATAGGCCCGCAAATAAAACTGTGATGGAAGTCCGAATGAAGTCTAATGTCATAAGTGACTTCTAATTTTGTTTTATATATGAAATTAAAATAATATTTTCTTATTATTATGTGTTTTTACATAAATATTTTGTTTAGCACGATAAACTGTGGGTTCGGTTCCTATTAGGTTCCCAGGTTCCCTCCTTACCGTATGTCTTAATATATAATAAAAATACTTTTAATAGCCACGATTACACATAATAGTCACAATAGTTGTCCATTTGGTGCAGTAACCAAACACCAGTTAAACTAATTAAACATTAACTTAAAACCAGCTTGTGAAAATGTTACTTGAACTACAAACTGAGAGCCCTGAACGAGGAATTTCAACAAAAGGGTTTGAACAAAAGATGGTTCCTAATTTCAAAATGTACGGTCTATTTAGAAACATTATTGTTTTGTTCTTGTAATAATATGATTGGAATTTTCTATGTGATAGAGATATTTATGTAGTAAAAAGGGGCATTTATTATGATGTTATAGTTTGTAAATAGACATTTTTTATATTTTAGTTTGTTTGAACGAATAGGATAGTTTATATGGACGGACGTTACGTGTATGTATGTATGAATCGAATTCACGTTGTATCTCGCACATAGTAGAGTAGGCAGAGGGAATCTAGTCATAAGACACTCCGTTTCCCATTTTCTGCCGAACTCTGGAGGCATTGTGTGTTGAGTGGCAGAGCGCAACGCCGCGCTTTACCTCCTCGACACCAGAGCGAAGAAATGGAAATATAAATTTAAGTAAATATTTCTTCTCCTCGAGTGGGGATCGAACCTACAACCAGTCAGTTTTACAGTCACACTGTGTCTCGGTGCCACGTCCGGCCTCATTTTAATTAATTAGGTAATTTGCATTTTAAAATAGTATAATATGCTAAAACCTTAAATTTTAATGTTGTACTATAGAATTCAAATATATATGCGCTAATCAAGCTCGAGAGCATGGAAATGATATGTATGCATGAATAATTAAAAATTCAATTTGAAAAATAGTTGCATTTTACTTTGAAAAAACTTCGTCTCTCATTTATTTTTTGTTCTAAAACTATTCTCAACTCAAACTCTACGAGCTCTAATTTTGCTGGGATAAGAAAAATATTCGCTTCAAGTAAAATCTTTTCAGGTATTTTTCTGTTGAAAATTTGCAAAGGAAACAGTTAATTTTTCGCTGTTGTTTACAGATTGATTTATTTTTTTTAAGCTATATGAGAATCATACTTACCATCATACTTGTCTATTTTGTGATTTAGCACTCAATATTTATATACGAGCAAGGAACAGAGGATGATGTCACTCTGTCACACACATTGCCACTTGACGGAAACACATAAAAATAAACTTACTGTACCTTCCAGGTATGTCTGGAAAGGACTTCCTTAGAGTCCAGCTCTCCTCGGTCCTCTGTTGTATAATATCTACTCACGTGGCCTCTGCTAATATCTTTTGCAATATCAGTATTCTTTCGACATCGTCCTCTATTACAGATCAAATTCTGTAGAAGACATACCTTATCGGTTAAATACTGCTTTGCACTATCTTTACCAGTGGCTCTTTGATCATGGTCTGGTATTATACGTAGCTAAGTGCCAGGCGGTGGTGTTTGCCAAAAAGAGAGTTATTCCAACGTTTGTATTTTTTTATGATAATGAATTAAATAATTTTGCAGGAAATGTTAAATTCTTAGGCATGATTCTCGATAAAAGACTGAATGGAATTACCCACACTGAATATCTTATAAGAAAATATGAAAAAGCCTTTAATGCTTTAAGAGCTGTGTGGTGGGGTGTATCTTTATACTTAAAAACTACTGTAAAATGCTATAATCGTAGTCATATAGATTAAGGATTGTATCTGCTCTCTTCAAAAGAAAGCGTATTTATGTAGCTTGCTGGATATCAAAATTTAAAATTATACTACATTTTAATGTCCTCCCGAATCATCTGTGTTTACAGGAGAGGCTGTTGCTTTGTTAGAAGCAATTCTGTTCACACTCTTCCACGGCTTTAAAAAGACTGTTATGTGTACTGACTCATTAAGCTCTATATTGGCTATAAAGGAAAATCAATTTTATAGTAAATTAAGTTGTCCAATTATTTTAAGGATTCGTGAACAACAGTAGGTACTCATGTTATCTAAAGGATTTGGATGTTACTTTGGCATGGATTCCAAGGCTTTCTGAAGAATGAATCTATAGACTCGTATACAAAATATGCCATCCAGTATGGTAATTTAGATCAACATTCTTTTTTTTCGGCCCACGATCTGTTGTCCCTTGCACTAACTCATTTCGATATGACATGGAATAAATTCGGGGAATTGCCAAATCTCAGAAAAAATAATTATGTTCCTATACAACCCAATATCTCAAGGGGATCTAGGTTTTTTTTCTCAAAAAGTTACTGAACGGAGGATTTTATCGTTAACTATTTGTCATCACTCACTGTGTGAATTAAGTTACCTAAGTTAATCCGTCCCTTATATGATGAACTTTCTCATAAAGTTCTCTTAATGTTTAACGTTTGTTAATTAGTCAGTTTTATATTTTGTTTTTAGTTAATATTTGTGTTTAGTCCTCTGTGTAAATTTGTATGTAAACATATTAGATACAACAAGATTAAACAGTAAACTATTATAATATATTTATAAAATATTATTTATTACTATATTGATGATAGATGAGGCCAGTCGTGGCGCAGCGGCACAAAGTGTGACTGTAAAATTGACTGGTTGTGGGTTCGATCTCCACTCGAGGACATATATTTATGAAATATTTACTTAAATTTATATTTGCATTTCGTCGCTCTTCTGCATGTAACGTACGTCAAAACGTACAACTTACACGAACGAAATAAATTAAAAACTGAACTAAATCTCTATATATAATAAGACAGTAAAAATATTTTGTCTGTACATTTAATAATTTTGACTGAAATGGATAGAGGGACACTTAAAAAGAATAATAGAAAGCAAAAAGATTTTTTTTGAATTTCTTGTCTGTCTGTCTGTCTGTCCGTCTGTCGATATTTTTGTCCACATTTTTCTCTGAAAGTACTGAACTGATTTACTTGAAAATTTACCAAATTACTTTGTTGTTTTAACTCAACTACTAAAGTTTAGTTCATCAAAATCGGTTCATTAAAAAAAAAGTTATCGTCATTTGAATGAACTCAAGGCATTAGTTTGCTTGCGAATATTATATAGCAATCGCTCTGGTAAGATTCTTGGCTAAAGAATGACATTTGAAACGTCTGGGTTATATGATTGCTGATAAAAATATATATTTTTGAAGCACTATTATATAATATTTTATACAATAAAGTAAACAAAATTGAATTGTTAGTGGAGATTACCTTCATAAATCATAACAGTTAAGTTTAAGTCGTAATTAATTCAACACAGAGATAAAGAACGATCTTGAAAGAAATNCAATCAATTGTGCTTATTAAATCAATAATCATGTATTTTAAGCGGGCGAAGCCGTGGGCGAGCCGCTAGTATAAAATAAAATATAAGAATATGTGAACTTTGTTCAAATCAAAATCTATGTAGATTTTTTAAAGAAATTTATTTATATTTTTTATAGCTTCATTTTATATCCTGCACATATCAGGGTAGACGGAGGGAACCTATTGTTAAGACACTGGAAATCTATTGTTAAGACACTCCCTTTCCATTATTTTTCTTAGAATATTGTATAGCTACTTAGGTAGGTTTTCTGTTACTGAGTAACTAAAAAAATGATTTTTCATTTTAAATCTTAATTCCAGCACAAGTCCACGCAAACTAAGTTGCGCCAGCGACTAGTTCATACATAAAATTGCTTATCAATATGTTGTGAAATATTTAATATAGAAACTTCTTAATACTTTGTAAAACTGTGTACGTAAAATTTTATCAACTAATCTTGTTACTAAAAAGTTTTGCTTAAAGAGGTTAATTAAGTATAATATATACAAAAATCTTACGGTAGGAAAGGCACTTAGAATCTCGCTCTCGTAATAAGTATATGGATATTTACATATGATTATCATACAGCTCACCCTTGTGTATAAAGTAGCGGATGAAATTTTAATATTGCTACTAAAAGATAATTTATTTAAACTCAACATATTGGAAACGTTTCTGTGTAAACTAAACATTGAGTTTTGGGAACAAATTACAATAATATAGTGACAGATCATCTTCAGACAATTGGCACTCTTGTCTTTTAAAAGAATATCAAGGTCGTTTTCCAGTTAGACAGCATGTGACCGCATACACGGTGGTTAGAGGTTCGATTCCCACTCAAGATAATGATTATTACGCTGTATGAGAATATGCATAGCTAGATAGAATATCGTCTACCATGTACCCGCTGACCACTAGTCAACTATTATACTTTAACTCCAACAGCCAGACTAGCCTGTAATGCAGTGTCTTTGCACAAATAGACATTAAAGTGTCTAATTGTCCACAAATTATAAAATTCTGCTCTGGTAGGATAGATCACAGTTTCTTATGGCAGTAAATTTAGAAACACGAAATCAAAATAAATCGTGAAGCTGAAAAAAATACATTACATATAGAGAACAACATGAAGCACATATGTATATATTAACTTCAATCAATTATGTATATAGTGTATTTCATAATAATGGATTTAATCGAATTTTCTTCTCTGAATTGCAATTTTTCAATATATATCTACAAAATAAGATGAATCCTTTTACTTCGACAGTAAATGCATTATCATTGAAAGTTCCAATTTTTTTTGACAAATAATAGCATCGTTAGCGTACGATTAAGAAATATGGCTTTTAGATATTTTATACAGAAAATACCATAATAGTGCAATGGATCTACTATTTGGAAAAATTTGCTATTTAAATTTTTCCATGCTTTGTCAAGATATGACGCTGCATTGAGTTTTGCCACAAAATGTCTCGAATTTAGGCAAAGCGTGTCGTTGAGTTCCGCCATTTAATACGCAGTGCCTCAAGAATTCAGCGGAAAATGGGGATCAGAATGTCTTAACACTGGGTTCCCTCTGCCTTCCCTTTAAATATATTTTATATTTTAATTATAAATAACTTGAACTATTTCATTATAAGGCACCATGGACGAGCATGTACTTTATGCAGATTTGGGCAACATCAGGTTTAAAGATTACTTCGTCTCCTAGGGCATTTAAAGTATTTACTTCATCCTTGAGGCCAGTCGTGGCGCAGGTTCACAAAGTGTGACTGTAAATTCGACTGATTGTGGGTTCGATCCCCACTCGAGGAAATGATATATTTATTTACATTTATATTTTCATTTCTTCGCTCTGGTGTCAAAGTAAAGCGCGGCGTTAAGTTTCGCCACTCAACACGCAATGCCTCCAGAACTGGGCGAAAAGTGGGGAACGCAGTGTTTTAACACTAGGTTACCTCTGCCTACCCTGCTGTGTGCGGGATACAGCGTGAAGCTGATTTTATTTTATTTACTTTATCCTCATATAACATAATATGTGTAATATTATATAATATTTATATGATTTTGTGAATATTGAAATATTTGAGGCCTAACTTCATCTAGATATGGGGAATTAAAGACTATAAATATACATAAAATGGCGCAAATGGGAGTCGATTTGATCTGTAATTTAAATTATTGGTCAAGTGAACTTTAGTATCGACAAGTCGAGGCACAAAGTGTCACTTGAGGAAATGAAATTTTTAATATTATCATCTCTTCGCTCTGGTGTCGACGCAAAGTGCGGCGTTGAGTTCCGTCACTCAACACGCAATGCCTCTAGAATTCGGCGAGAACGAACTGTCTTAACAGTAGGTTCCCTCTGCCTACCCTATTGAGTGCAGGATACAGCGTGACGCTAAAAATCGTATATAAAAAAATAGTTAGCATCTATATCTATACTTATAATAAATTAAGTAGAAAAAAAATTAAAACTTTTTTTTTTAAATAATTCATTATATGTATAACTAAGTTAACAGTCGCAGTAGTACCACTCCGCCACTACGGCGCCGGACTCAATAGACGAGCTAGCATAAAATAAATTCCAAATAAAAATCAAACAGCACAACCCTTTAAGAACAACCACAGTTCAATACAATTAAGGAGTAGAATAAGTGTATTTGTTCTCAAGTCTAAATTAATCTAGAACCGTCCTCGAGGGAACAAAAGCATTCGAAAAAATACAAGATGTAAGGGTCCCAAGTCAGGACGAGTAAATATTCCAGGATCCGTGCAATCAAAGTGAGTGTACCGGCGGTAACTCAAACACCAATCTCAGGAGGTCTTATTCAATTAAGCCGCCGTGGGGTCGGAAGTCGCGACTGGCTACTTTCATCTTCTAATTATATATTTACAAATGTAATAATCAAGTCCCAAAATATATCTTGTGGCATTCATTTTGAATTTGATGGGTTAATTCTATTTTTAGGACTCTATAACCTAAAAAGAAAAAAAAATCCTCATAAAATCACTTTATTGTCCATCTGTCCGTCGTCTATCAAGACTATTTATATTGGACTGAAATTAATATCAAATATTTATGTTTATCGTAGACTTAAATATTTGATATTAATTTCAGTACAGAAAAAAGCCCTTTGAGCATAACAAAAAGGAAAAAAACAAGTATCTCAGTCAATGCAATCAAAAGATGCGAGCATTTATGCATCGTTTTTGCTGCATTTAGTGTGAAATTTGCCGCGTAAACAAAATCTATAGGGCACTTCACGCGGATCTACAGCTACGAAAATTGCCACGAAGTGAGAACCTAGGTACAATACAAATATAGGAAAAAATGCAATAAATGGTAATTTATAGGTATTTCAGGGTCTATTTAGTTCATTCAATGGATCGTTTTGACAATATTTTCTATCTGTGAGTTTGTTGCAGTCTACTTCTTAGAAGCACACACACTTTTTAATAATTTTACTTTACTAAGTTCTATGCAACCCTTAATTGTGCCATAGTCTTTTAATTTAGCCCTTTCATTGATTTAATGATACCAATATTGAAGTCATAAATGTAAAATGTGAAATCCGCCATTTTGAAGCGGTCGCCATCTTGAATTTTTTTTTATACCGTTTTATACTGTAACATTTTTTTATACCGTGCTTAATTCTACTTGCTAATAATCTTCATTTGATACCTATGACAAGAGTATTCAAAAAGAATTTTATATAAAATCTACCATTTTTATCGGGGGCAATCTTGGGTTTATAATACTATAGATTATACATCATAGTATTGTCACCAAAACAAAAGGTATGTACTAAATTACATCGATCAACAAGAAAGGGATAAAATTTCAATTACTAGATTTGGCAAACGACGAAGCTAAGGTAAATAAAACCATTTAGTAATATTTTTCTAATTTCACTGTTCCTATACGAAATACTAAGTGCAAGCAAATACATTATCTCTCTGTTTTTATTTTTCCACTCGTGTAGTAAATATTGTTAGTACTCTTGAATAATAGTGGACTATAATGGTTGAGTTTCAACGACATAATATACTCGTAGATGTATGCTTATAACTCAGAAATACAGTATGGCAGATGATCTATAAGGTCCCGAGCAACACGTAACTGAATACACTCTGGACATAATACACAGTAAAAATTACAACAAAATATTATTTTTTAGGGTTCCGTACCTCAAAAGAAACAAAACGGTACCTTTATACCATTTATTTGAAGCGTAGAGATCTGACATTAGCATCAAACTCTCAAACTTAAATCACCAGTCTCTTGAAGCACAGACAAAATCAAGCTTCTTAGTCAACGCAAAAAAATTTATATATTTATAAATTGTTTATACATCTGCATCTGGTGGACCGATGATTTCTTGTATCCTTTTAGCAGAGAAGCGAGGATTCCTCGCTCCGAGAAATAAATTATTTTTGTTTACTTGATCTGACAAACAAAACAAAGCACATTGAGTTTTGCCACTCAACATGCACTGTNTTTATACAAGTTTCTGTAGGAATCGTTCAAAATGTATTTCTTAACCCAATTAATCAAATTAAACGCTAAAACGACTATCAAAGGCCATATTAGAACTCCACTGAGCAAACTGAGAACATCTTTATCGAATTAAATGTTCATCTATGCTCATTATTTTATTGTAAAATTCTTTATTGTAAAATGTACCTTATAATAAAAACTAGGCAAGTGCTAGTCGGGCTCGCTCACCGAGCATTCCGTACAAAAATTAAAGGTCTCGGACTTTTTCTGAAATTCAAACTTAGCTTGGCCGGAGCCTTTTCATCTGATACGTCACTTAAACTAGCGTCTTTAATACCATTTTCTTTCCTTTTTAAGGCTATTATTTTTTGAGATTTAAACACAAACGTGTAATTTTGAGATTTTTTTCCTGAACTAGTACTTCCTGTAGATACTGCCAAATTTCATAAATCTAGGTCAACCGGAAGTACCATATTAATTTTGATTCCCTTGATGGTATCGAAATACGCGTTTTTTTGCGATAAAAACAGCCATATCTTTTTTTAATTAAATGTAGAAATACAATTTTTTCAGGAAATCATAGGCATCTTACTTATTGTCATATTTCAAAATTTTAAGTCTACAGAAAATAATCTATAGATTTTGATTTCGCAGCGAATAAAGTTGGCAAACTTAAGTACGGGCGTATGCACTCAGTCTGTATTAAATGAACTACAAATATGTTGTTAGTAATGATTTTTCTGCTATGATATACTTAATTTTTCACTTTTTGGATGTATTTCTTTAATTGTTTTGAGAGTTCTCATTTCATGGCAAATTTCATAATTGTGGGTCTACAGGAAGTACCCTATACATTTTAGTAAGAACGATGCATAAATAAGATTTGAACTAGATTTGACGATGATGTTATCGTTGATATCGATCTCGAGATGAATGGTCTCGACAGACGAACAGGCGGACAACAAAATAATCCTATAAGGGTTCCGTATTTTTCTTCTAAGATACAGAACCCTAAAAAATGACGTGACATTGTCTAAAACAAACAATTTTTCAATTAAAAAAAAGTGCATACCTACAAATTGTATTGTTAAGGAAGAATATTATTCCGTTTCCATTATTCTCTACAGACATGTTTTACGGAAATTAAACGTCGATCTTTCAAGTACTCTACAGCTCCCATAATACGGACAAAGAGTATCGGAAAATTAATTACCAGCCATAAGAGTGTAAAGTAGGTCCGTACATCATAAAACAATATTACAGAACAAAATTTTATTATAGTATTAGTAATATATATTTTTTTAATTTTTAACCTTTCTGAACCAATTACGAAGGAAGACAATTTCAAAAGTGAACCCTAAATCACTTTTGAGCTATTTTGAATAATTTCTTAGGTTATTACTAAGTAAATCAATATTTTTTTACATTTATTTTAAAATTTATATGTATGTTCCAATAAATGAAAATATCCCACAATATAGGTCAATATGTTGTGATTACACTTGAAATTATTAACTTAATTCATATACAGTTTTAATCAATGCACTGTATTTTTATAACAAAACAAAAACAGAAGTGGATCGCTTTAATCATATCATAGCATTGATATGCATAGAAATTATGTCATTGGTTGTCATATAGAAGTAAAGAAGTTGTCATATATGCTTTATAGCGTCTCTCTGTATCCCGCAATATAGAAGGGTAGGCAGAGGGAACCTACTATTAAGACACTCCGTTGTTCACTTTCCACCAATTTTTCCGAGGCATCGCGTGTCGTGAAGAAATGAAAATATTCCCGAATGGGGTTCGAACCAACAACGTCGTCAACGACGCCGGCATCGTGTTACAAGAGTATAGTGTTATTTCCTGTATTTTAATGTGAAGTAAACCAATGTTCTTGATAATTATCAATTTGCGAATTTGCAGTAAGTACAAATACTTATACTTTTCAGCTCGGCGAAGTGGCTGGGACTTACGACTCAAGGTTTCAGTGGCCTCTTTACAACGCTTTAACACTTGCCTTAACTGCTCAAGCTCAATATGATTAATTAAAAACAACCTAATCGAACACAGCGCCTTATAAAACTTAGTTTAATTTAAGCTTCACGCTAAAACAAGATTAAATTGGGAACCTGGGATCTAGTGTTACGACACTCCGTTCCAATTGAGGTACTTCCGTTGCCACTGAATACTGGAGGCATTGTGTGTTGAGTGGTGGAACTCAACGCAACGTTTTGCCTCGTTACCAGAGCTGGAACTGAAAATATTAAATATTTCATTTCCTCATTAGGAATCGAACAGTTTTTTACACACTTGTGCCCTGCGCCACCACTCGCCTTTATATTTTTTAGGTATTTATAAATAATTTATAAGGCTACCATTAGTCAAATTATAGTTGCCATTGCATATTAAATAAAAAGATATTTACTATTATCGACAAATATAAAGAGTCAACAATAGTAAAATAATAGTAGATTTCCAACGGCTTCTCTGGTTAAGCGCATCGAGTCATATATCCGTAATACAAATACTATCTAACCCCTGTTTGTACACGCACGTGTACAGTCAGCTATAATAAGATTTGACAGTCACGATGACAATACAAGAATGAGTGGAACATAAAGATTTATTCTTAACTACAAGCTTATATTTAATTTACTATTGTTAGCATAAGTTACTTATAGTGTAGTAATAGGTGTCACTGTAATTACGAGTACGTCATTTGATATTGTTTTCATTATCGATTGTATTAAGTGGCGGTAGTGTGCTGCGTCTTTTCCGGTGGATTTCCAATATAAGCACAAACGACACGGCACTCATGTTCATTACGTTCTAAGATATTGTCAAGACAACTTGTCATTACAATTCATATTTCAATATTGTGACTACGAGAGTATATGTGTATATAACAAGTGTAAATAAATTTATTGTAAAAGCTGGATTTTGTGTCTGACTTGTTGGTTCGCCTAACACTATGTAAGTTTGAGGCCAGTCGTGGCGCAGGGCCCAAAGCGTATCACTGTAAATGCAATGGGTTGTGGGTTCGATTTATCTTTTTTCTACGGTCTGGTGTCGAGGCAAAGCGCGGTTTCCACCACTCAACCCTAATGCCTCCACTATTCGTCGGTAAGTGGAGAGAGAAGCGTCTTAACACTAGGCCTACATGCAGGATATAACTTGAAGATGAGAATATAAGTTTGTTCGGGTTTTATAACAGGTATGAAAAACAATTTTATAACAGATATCTTCACCTGATTAAGCTGCTATTATACACACACGTTTAGTTTAAATATCAATTATTGGTAAGTTGTGTGATGTGACTTTAAATTCTACATGGCGGAACACCTAAGATCGTGGATTAAATTTGTTCAATGCATCCCCAGAAATGTAAGGGCTTGCTAAGAATAACTCAAAAAATAAAGTGACGTCACTCTTCATCTAATATGGCGGATTTCTAAAGATGGCGGGTGACTAATATTTTTATGCTTCTCTACTTAGGGCAACAAATGACTTGTTGAGAATGCGAAATAAACTGTTGTTTACATAAGCCCGAACGTGGCCGTAAATAGGTTAAATTCATCAGAAGGCCATTGAAAAACTGGATTGTTCCAAATTAACCAGCAAACGAGCTTGCAACAATGATGCGTTAAATGAGATGAACATATTGAGAAATCTATCCAGTGGTAACGAAATAGTAAAAAAAAATGTTAGTTATTTATGTATAGTTTAATTTCTCCGCTCTGGTGACGAGGCAAAGCGCGGCGTTGTGTTCCGCCACTCAACATGTATTGTCTCCAGATTTCGGTAGAAAATATTGCATGGACTGTCTCAACACGGATAGGTAGTGGGAACCTTCCCACTACCTCCAGGGTACCAACAGGGTGTTGTGGGCTGGATACAGCGTGAAGCTGATTTTTTATTAAAAGTAAAAAAAAAAATACAAGTATTTAAATACGCTATAAAGTGTAAATTTACTTGCATAGATAAACAAGTAAATTAAATAATAACTTCGTCGGAAACTAAATAAATACAAGTATTTAAATCTGGCGACAAGCTGTTAAATGATATAAACTGTGTCAGTAAAAGTTTTACAGGAAAACTTTATTTTATACTTTTTAGTGCGCTTAAATATAAGCTTGTTTTGTAAACATTTTTTTTATACTTTTAATTTATTTAATATGAAAAAAAAAATCAGCTTCACGCTGTATCCCGCACACAGCAGTGTAGACAGAGGGCACTTAATGTTAAAACACTCCGTTCCCCACTTTCTGCCGGATTCTGGAGGCATTGCGTGTTGAGTGGCAGAACTTAACGCCGCCCTTTGTCTCCACACCAGAGAGAAGAAATGGAAATATAAATTTAAATAAATATTTCATCTCCTCGAGTAGGGATCGAACCCACAACCAGTCGGTTTTACAGTCACACTTTGTGCCACTACGCCACGACTGGCCTCTGAAAATACCCAAAACTTATATATCGACAAAAGACATATAAATAAAAAAATATTGTTTAAGAGTTCATTTACCCTTTTTACTACTTTAGAAGCGAAATATCTCACAAATTATTAGAATACGAGTATGTATAAAAACCAAAAACCAAAGAAAAAAAGAAACATTTTTGCAAAACTTCCACATTATTTAAAATAACCTATCTAATGTTAATAGGTAATTTAATGTTAGTTATAAATAATCCTAATTAGCTATATTAGTTAGTCTATAAATAATACTAAAAGTGTTCTTAATGTTCATGATGTTTGTTAAGGGGCCTGGCGGCCTGAAACACAGGGAATCCTAGTTCAGGCGTCAGTACTTTTTGTTAACTGTACAGATGATTTTTGCTAAATAAAATTATTATTTTATTATTATTAATGTCGTCTTACACGGCATTCTCTCTCGATTTTTTTTCATCTCTCTATTATATATATAGAGAAATAAAATTATTAAGTCTTCATATTTTTTCAAAATTTTACTATATCATTTTGTAGCGGTTCATAAAATGGTAGGTGACCTTCAACTATACAGTAGCCATAGTCTCCGAGTAAACTGATTGTGACATAGGGAACCCCTAAAAACATCGGGCAAACACGAGTTGGACTCGCATACCGTACTCACCTGTCGCACTCACATATCCGTACCAATTTCTGGATTATATGTCAACGGGAAGTAAAGTTTGAAGTCAAATTTTTTGAACTTTTGCACTCATTTTGTAGGAAATAAGCTACAAATATAAGTATGTAATTATTTTTTTTATGAAATATCTATAAATAAAATTTTCATATTTCGGAATTTTTCCTTTATTTGTATTGTAAGTTCTAATTTTTAATTAATTTCTCTTAATTAATTTCTCTTAATTCGTGAAAAAATTTATAACTTTAGGTCCACGAAAAGTGCCTTGTAGATTTTGGTTTGATTCCAAAATTTGAAGAAATGCTCGGCTGTATCTTTTGATTGGCTTAGAAGTTTTATTTTTCACAGCTCCAATGTACAGTAGACCTAAGTATTTGATATAAATTTTAGCTTGATACCTTCACGCGGTCCTGAGAAAAGGGGTCTTGACTTGACGAATAACAAAGTTATAAATACTATAAGGGTGCCGCTTTTTCCTTTCAAAGTCCTACCTAAAAACATCCACTTATCAATGAGATCGTCATAAAATGCTATACGTCAAAACAAGACTATTTTTTCCGTTTACTCATTCACAGTACACTCATAATTCACTATTACATTTTGCATAAAGCGACGCATAAAACTGCCATTTCATTGTGTCACAGAAATCGGAAAATTTATGTTTAATAATACAATACGAAGTGAATGCTGACCGGGGACGTTCCATTTTTTTAAATAACAATTAATTCGTTTCCAATTTAAATTTTGAATGAAATAAACTGAATATTGAGTACTGGCGTTGAGTTCTGCCACTCAGCACGCAATGCCTCCAGAATTCGGCAGAGAGTGGGGAACAGTGTCTTAACACTAGGTTCCCTCTGCCTACCCTGCTGTGTGCGGGATACAGAGTGAAGCGTGATTTTTTTTTAACTGAATATTGTTTATGATTTTTTTGTTTGAATGTGTTAAAGGTGGTCAATATTATTGGCATTACTATAATAAGTCTTTAAACTATAAACTAAGTGATATTCAAGACGCAAAAATGGTGTATACGTGAATACCGAAGTGGTTGTAATACTACTGTCTAAAGGTTTAGAAATAAACTTAGGGGACGACAGATCGGCCAACCCGCTGTTATGATAATTATAAATGGTTGTGTGTCACCAAGACACTTCCTTTCCTACTTCCCACCGAATTCAGGAGGCGTTGTGTGTTGAGTGATGTCAATGCCATTCTTTACCACGTGTCCAGAGTGAGGTGACGCAAATATTTAATATTTCATTTCTTCGTATGGGAATCGAACGCCAACCCGTCAGGCTTACAATCACACGATGTGATGTCTGTGTTAAAATTTTTCGTCTAAATGTTTCATCGAACTTAGAACCATTAGAATATACTATTAACTACGTCTCAACTATGTCTTAGCAACAAATAAAAACAGATATTTAATTTAAGGGTAGCTTTTATTTAAAAGCTACCCCTTAATGTATAAATATTAATGTACATAATAGAACTTTCTGAAACAAAATCCAACTTATGAATGTTAGATCTGTTATTGTTTGCTCCAACTCGTTTCATTCCTTTGTAACATCATGCGAAATTAGGCACCGTTCTAATATGATGTAATTTACGTACACGGAATATGCTTAGAGATGTATATAGCTATAGCTATATGCGTATTTTTGAAGGCGTCGTGGCTCGAGGGAGTTACTAGTTCAATATCATTCTTTATTTTAATGTTTTATGTGATTTAAATCCAGAAATTGTCAAGTACTACAAAAATTACTGCCAAGTTGAATTAAATTTTATCTATATTTTTTATTTTTTCTTTATTAAAAAATATAAGAAAATGATGTTGACACAAATTGTATATTTAAACTGCTTTTAAAAAAATGTTAAGTATAATAGAGGTCGAGGTGACTTCGCGCAATGGTACATTGTTTGACTGTAAACACAATTTTCGTGGGTTCCATCCATAATATTTATTTTCTAAATGAATTGAATTTTTTGGCTCTGATAAGGTAAATCACGGCGTTAAATTTCTTCACTCAATGCATAATGTTTAGATTTTTTTTTCAGCTTTACGCTGTATCCCGCACATAGCAGGTTAGGCAGGGGGAACCTAAGACCTAAGGAGTGTTAAGACACTCCGTTCCCCACTTTCTGCCGGATTGTGGAGGCGTTGAGTGGCAGAACTCAACGCCGCGCTTTGCCTCGACACCAGAGCGAAGAAATGGAAATATAAATTTAAGTAAATATTTCATCTCCTCGAGTGGGGATCGAACCCACAACCAGTCGGTTTTACAGTCACACTGTGTGCCACTGCGCCACGACTGGCCTCAAGAAAGTTTAGAAAATTGAAAGGATAAATTCATCACCTGTGGAAAATAGTTTGAAGCGAAACCAAAACAAACTACAAATTCTAACTTCTGTTTTAATCTGTCCATATTGACATAACGAAAATACCGGAAAAATGGGTTTTAAAATGTCAGCCTGTAAGCACTCTCAAACGTGATTTAGACTACGTTTCGAATGCAAATCGGATTACTTTCTATAGTATATCTTACTACATTATTTTTATTTTGAAAAGCACTTTTCCTATTCCTGTTCATTTCTGTGAAGGTAAATTGAAAGGGTTAAGCAACATTATGGTTTCCTTTTGGAGTAAATATTATGTATATATAATTATGTGTTGTTATGTCCATCAGTCCCTCCAAAGTAGCCTACAACGGTTGGGTTAAGAAAAATAAATATCCCATACTCCGTATACATTATCTATATGGGTACAACTTACTGGTACTTGTATGTAACGCTTCTTTTATTAATTGTATGTCTGACTAGAGACTACAGAGAGAGAGAGTCGTGGTGTAACTGGTTGTGGGTTCGATGCCCACTCGTGTTTTCATATTTTCTCTCTAGAATCGAGATAAATTAAAAAACTTATCACGCAATGCTTAGAAGTTCGGCGGAATATGAGGAACGGAATATCAAACAGTAGGTTGCCTCTGCCTACTCTGTTGTATGCTGGATACAGCGTGAAGCTAAAAAACCCAAACAATACATAATAACATCTTTGATATACACGCGACGGTTATATTAGAAAGCGATGAGTATATTCAATAAATGCTATCGGATCAAAAAACTTATAAAATTGTTGACCCTACAATAAAAATACTTAAAAATATAATATTTACATCCGACATTTAATCAAAAAACACAATCAAAACAATCGAAACAATCAAAAACGTTACATCTTGACATTAAATCTCTCGTGCCTAGCTGTGTAAAACCTCCTAAGTTGTATGGGTTACCAAAAATATACAAAATAGATGTACCTCTTTGTCCAATAGTCATCCAAATCGATACGCCAACGTACAAAAGCACAACATGCCGCAAAAGTACTTTCTGCACTGCATGGCCCCATAACATCTTATGTTAGGGATTCTTACCATTTTTTCAGCGGACTGAAAGACTGAAACTGTCGGTTTTGATGTCCAATCGATGTTCACCAGTATACCCATTAAGGACTGCTTCAGAATTGTCAAGCGGAAGCTAAAAGATAACAATATGTCTATAGAATATCTTAAACTTTTAGAACACTGACTCACATATGGATTTCTAGTGTTCAATCAATCAATGGTGAATCTCACAACCACTCTACACAGTTATCTACCGTTGGCGAATCTTTATTTCAGAGAATCCACCACCTTTGCGAAGCTGAACATTTAATAGACAAGTTTTGATAGGTAAAGAATGTTCTTTACCAAAACAAGCTGCCAGTTCCCCGCCAGCGTTATCAGAAGACCAATATGCCACCGACAGTCGACAGTAGACAGACAGTCGGCACTTCTACCATATGTGAAGGGGGTTACAAATAAAATTGGCAACATCTTAAGAAGAACTTCCATAAAAATTATATTGAAGCCTAACAAGTTAGCCAATTCTGAGAAATGGAACACATCTTTGATATCAAGAATGGGCATGTATCGATTTCAGCTGTGTGTGAGCATTCTGTGGATAAATTCAGCCATTATATCAGGTTTGATAAACCCGAAATCCTCGCTAAAGAAAACATATATTCCAAGAATGATTCACGAGGCTGTTGAAATACAAAAACATCCTAATTTCAATAGAGAAAGTTTCCGACCACCCTGGTTGGAAATTTTTCACCACTGGGACTGGGACTGGGACTGGGACTTACTCAAACCATACCAGAGTAGAAGATACACTCAGCTCAATCTGCAAGAATCCAGGGCAGTACGCGTGGCAAGAAGAAATCGTTGGCGGTAGTTTTATTTATTAATTATTTAACTAACAGACGAATGCTACCTCAGTCTACGACCACGTATGACCACAGACTGCAGCAAACTGTTCGAAACGTCAGGTTTCCAAAACTATGTAATAAATATATGTGATTTATCCAGTTAAACAGTTTAATTTAAAACAAACAATACAGCCGAAACTTCTGTGCGTAGTCTATACTAATAATACAAAGCTGAAGTCTGTTTGGTTGATTGCGCCAATCTCAGAAACGACTAGTGCCTGCAAACAGAAATACTTCAGGCACTTAACGTCATACATAGCTCTTAATTTGACCAAATATACAGAAATTTTAGATTTAATCTTATAATAAAGTACTAAAGTACACAGCTGTACCACATTATCCTATAATCCGCTGTGAGTATACCACGTAATGCAATATTTATATCAGAAGGTTGCAGACAAAATAATGAAAGTATTGTTTGTTAAAAGCTTCCGGCGAACGTGCTTAAGTAGCATTGCTCACTGCGCTGAGGCTGCATTTTCAAATAATATTTTAACATATATGTATGTATATATTTAGAGAAAAATGTATGCATGCATTTTTATTTAGTTAATTTTTTTTTAACTTTAGCTTAGTTTCACGCTGTATCCCGCACGTAGCTGGGTAGGCTGAGGAACTTTGAACCTCGTGTTAAGACACTTCGTTCTCATTAAGATACTTGTGATCCCCACCTTTCGTCGATTTCTAACGCCAATGCGTACTGAGTTGCGGAACTTAACGCTGCGCTTTGCCTTGTTACCAGAGCGAGAAAATGAAGATATTAAATATTTCATTTCCTCGAATGGGAATGGAACCCACAACCTGTTATGTTTACAGTTAGTTACCCGCTTGGCGCCACAACTGGCCTCGCTTGTTTAATGTGAACTAAAAATACAAAAAATATGTAATTCATAATAAAGAATGAAGAGATTTTCGCGATAATAAAACAGAAATAGACTATTGAGGAAATATTTTCCCTTGTAATAGCATCTACAACAAATATTTTGGTATTCATACACAACCCAAAGGTTGTAATTAAATTTTTATTCTGTCTTCTTTTTACCATACATATAGATTTTTTACCATACATATAGATATATAGATTTTTGGAAAAATAAACAAACAAATTAAAATTACATAAAAGTGACACAAACTAACGAGCACGCTAACGATGATGGAGTTGAGTATAATCTGAGAAATGCCTTCTTAATTAATGATAGGAACTTCGGAAACAGACTGGGGGAAGTCAACCCGGTGCGATGTATCCTTGGGTGTTGCTAGTGGTGATAAAGTTATAACAGTTATAAAATGTGTTTGGTTTTTTTTGATTGAATTATTATTCATCATTCATCAATTTTATAGCAGAATTTTTTTTTTTTTAACTTCACGCTGTATTACGCACGCATCAGGATAGGCAGATAGAGCCTAGTGTTAAAACACTCCGTTCTCCGTTCGTATTTCCCGCCCACTTCTGGAGGCATATTGTGTTGAGTGGTGGGGCTCAAGGTCTCGACACCAAAGAAAAGAAATGAAAATATTAAATGTTTAATTTCTTCGAGTGAGATTCGAACCCATGACCTATGGTTCATACAGTCACACGCTTGTGCCCCTGCACTACGACTGACCAGAATTTATATATTGTAGATAAACTATGGTGATAAGATATTTATGAAAACTAGAGAAGCAATTGACGCGAACAATACGCGTTGCTGTGGCGACGTATATGTCAGTTTATATAAAAGTGTATATTGTCAAACATAGCTATGGTAGTTTGTATATTTATTATGTTAATTTAATGTATTTTTATGCCTTATTCTATAATATAAAAATATTTACATTCTGAACTCATTTGCTATATAAATTATAAATATGCTCAATTTCAAACTCCTCCGTCCGCGTAATTTTCGTAAAACACCATACAAAGTTTTCTCTTCACGTATGTATTAATGTTTAGATAAGTTGTACAATTTAGATTTTAGTCTCAGGTTGCAAAACCAGATTTCAATTTTTATTTTTTACTTTTTATATGTTAGCAGCCTGTGTGTAACAAAAATATCGGGATTGGTTTGATCCCAGCAGTTTATCTTTTCGATTTCTTTTTTATTTAATAAAAAAAATGAAAGCCATTTACAATTATTTTTTTAAACTTAACGCTGTATCCCGCATATAGCAGAGTAAGCAGAAGGAGCCTAGTGTTAAGACACTCCACTCGCCACTTTGCATCGAATTCTGTGTGTGCTTAATGACGGAACTTAACGAAGCGCTTTCCCTTGACACCAGAGCGAAGAAATGGAAATATTAAATATTTTATTTCCTCGAGTGGGAACCGAACCCACAACTGTTGCATATATGCAGTCGCACGCGTGTGCATCTGCGTCACGAAGACCTCAAATCTATTAAATATATTATATTGTTCAAACAAAAGCTTTTTTAAAATTAAGCTTATTCCAAGTCTTATGTACGTATACGAAATTTGAACCCGTAATCACGTAAATAAAGTTCACGTCAGTCATACAGCACGGTTCAAAACTGCCCTACGGTAGCATCGTTTTCTATGCAAATACTCCATGAAGAATTAACAATGTCCTATTAGATCTCTCTAAAGCCGTCAGTGACCTATTTAAATTCAATGAATAAATCTATATTACAAATGGCCTAGTCGACATTGACAGTCGTAAGTGCTCTGAAATGCTAATATTGGGTCCTTATTGTTAATACTGTAACCTATCGGCGCACAAAAGCTAGTATTGTGCGTTATCAACTTGAATTTGCACTTGAATAAGATTTGGAAAAATATATAGGTATAAACGAGAAAGAAAAAAAAGACCATTTAAAATTAGTTTCCTTAACATTTGGACTGCTAAAGTAAAGTTTAAAATTTTAAAATGCTATGTTTTACGATAAAAATGGTTTTTTAAAATGTTTAGAATAAAACGATTTAATTTTTTAAGCGTGCGTATTGTTAAGTTAAATGTCTTTTTTTTCAGTTTATTTGTACGGATATTTAGGTCTGTATTGATAAACCGCTCTCTAGTTTGAGATTGATTTTGATAAGCCGTTATCATTCATAGATATGTAATTTATGAATTGAAACGGCATCTCAAGATCGATCTCAGTCTTGATAGTGGCTTATAAATACTGGCCTTAAAGTCTTAATTAAGTGTATATATAATATATAGACGAGTGCCCTTGATTCGCTCAGGACTCAAAAATACTTTGGTTGGTTTTTCACTTATCCCGCGGGATCTACTTAATAGTATTGGATAAAAAAATGAATCTTCTTGTCTTCATTGTTCTGTTCTTCATTGTCTTAAAATATTAGGCGAAATTGAGACAAAATTTATTGTATTTCTGTCAACGGCAAATTAATCTGCTAAAAATTAATATTTTGGTATAAAATTGAATAGAATTTATTTGAAACAAAAACTTTTCTTAGTGGATATGTTTTATCAGCTTCACGCTGTATCCCGCACACAGCAGGGTAGGCAGAGGGAAACTAGTGTTAAGATACTCCGTTCCCCACTTTGGATTGCGTTCTGAGTGACGGAACTCAACGCCGCGCTTTGTCCCGACACTAGAGCGAAGAAATGTAAATATAAATGTAAATTAAAAACTTACTTCCTCGAGTGGGGATCGAACCCACAACCAGTCATTTTACAGTCACATTTTGTGCCTCTGCGCCACAACCGGCCTCAGTGGCCTAGTAGATATGTATTATTTTAAAAAGCTTAATAAATTTCGTCCTTTATTACCATATATTTGAAATTTATCAATAGTTAAAGGAATATTTTTCAATTTATCATTTTATTTTGAAATAAAATATAACAACATAACTGAAACGGAGCAAGAGCTCCTCCATTAAGCTGTATAAGCTGTATGTACTTTTCATCAGACTTGTTTTCCAAAGTGGTTTCTGTTTGTGTGTTCTTTATAAACACAGGTCTTAGTGAAGGCAATATTATTAAATAACTTTTAATAAAATAAATGGCGCACACGTGTAGACATCAATATATTATTGTTATTATTATATTGAGGCCAGTCATGGCGCAGCGGCACGAAATGTGACTGTAAAACCGACTGGTTGTGGGTTCGATCCCCACTCGAGGAGATGAAATATTTACTTAAATGTATATTTCCATTTCTTCGCTCTGGTGTCGAGCGGCGTCTGGTGGCGCGGCGTTGAGTTCTGCCACTCAACACGCAATGCCTCCAGAATTTGGCAGAAAGTGGGGAACGGAGTGTCTTAACACTAGGTTCCCTATGCCTATCCTGCTGTGTGCGGGATACAGCGTGAAGCTGATTTATTTATTTTATTACTATTATTATTATATATTAATTGTGTTCTTAGATACTTATGCATCATATGTATATTATTACTAATATCATAAAGCTGAAGAGTTTATTTGGCTGAACACGCTAATCTCAAAAACTACTGATTTTAAATGAAAAATTCTTGTAGCGGAAATGAAAAACATACGTACAAAAAAGAGATTGAGAGCTTTCGTGGAGTGTTGCGTAGTAGTCTTATTTTTATATGGTATTTCCATTTCACCACACGGGCAATATTCCAAGTAAAAGCTAGTATAACATATAAGTAGCTACGGGTAAAGATAAATAATAAATAAATGTTTTCAATTTTATCTTTCTCAAATATTTTTTGTTTGTTGAAATTAATACAGTCCTACACACATTCTAGTTTTCAAAGAAATTACAATTGGGTTGCTTGGAATCGTAAATATATCAAATATTCAATTTGTAATCCAATTAGAATATATTCACGACAAACTCATTACCTTCTTTTTTTATCAGCTACGCTGTATCCCACACACAGCAGGGTAGGCAGAGGGAACCTAGTGTTCCCCACATTCCGCCGGATTCTGGAGGCATTGCGTGTTGAGTGGTAGAACTCAACGCCGCGCTTTGTCTCGACACCAGAGAGAAGAAATTGAAATATAAATTTTAGTAAAAATTTCATCTCCTGGGATCGAACCCACAACCAGTCGGTTTTACAGTCACACTTTGTGCCGCTGCGACACGACTGACCCCTTTTTTTAAAATCGTTAAAAATATAATGAAAGTTAAATAAATGAAAAAAAAAACGATAAAAATAATAATTGTTCATTCCATTTGAATGTTATCATGACATTGCAGTAAGCAGCGGTTGAGGTCGAGCTCAGGTAGTAAATTCACATCTTCATATTATTTTATGCTGCGCTTTAAATTGACTTCGGGACGTTTCTCAGATAATCCTCATAATGCCCGAACGGTACCATTCTCACATTCAATATTCTATGAAAGCTTACAGCGAAAAGATTTTTTTATATGTACTTACAGTTATAAATGTTATTCAAACACCTTCTATATTATATATAGGAATTAAAATTAAATCAGCTTCACGTTGTATCCCGCACACAGCCGGATAGGCAGAGAAAACATAGTGTTAAGACACTCCGTTTTCCAATATTCTGGAGGCGTTGCGTATTGAGTGGCGAAACTCAACGCCGCGCTTTACCTCGACACGGAACACCGAGAGAAGATATGAAAATATAAATTTAAATAAAGATTTAATTTCATCGAGTAGAGATCGAACACACAACCATTCGCTTACAGTCACACATTCGTGCCCCTGAACCACAACTGGCTTCAAGTTAGGTATAAGAATTAATATAATATTAACATGATACGAATGTGCAACACAACAAAAATGCCTTTATTATTAGATAATATTCCGATATTTAATTTAATTTATCTTATGCTTTTATGCGGCGGAAGAGGGAAATCTGATAAAAGCTAATTTTTTATCTACTTTTCACTTTCCAGCCTATATAAATCACGAACATGAAACGGAAATTTTAAACATAAATATTTCTCTGAGTGAACATATTTATCTTTAAAGTTTAGTGTTTAAATTTATTATATAAAATCAATTAGTAATAAACACAAATTAAATAAATAAAAAAAATCACAATAGCTATATTTTTTTATAGTAGACTAATCATCATTTTGTTGCGTGGACTTTTAATATGTAGAAAAATATAATATTTTTTCCAGTCATCTAGAAGTTTCCAGAATTTTTTTCTTAATAAACTACTAAGTTCTTTTTTCGTAGTGGGGCCCTACACAATATAGCCTACTTACAATGTCAAATGTCAGTCATTCAGTAACAAAAGAGTATTTTATACTATAAAGATATAATAATGATTTTATTATCTGTAATTATAACCTTAGACGTCATAAGTCATTAATATACAATAATTGTTGCATAAAAAACGATAAATGATATTATTATTTTAAATATGATGATGCGGATGATTTTTCATGTAATATTTCTTTTATTAATTTTAAATGTATTATATTCATCACTATCAATGAGATTTTGCTTTAGAATGTTGAATATTTTGAAAAATCGCGTAAATGTCAGCAGATATTAACGTCGAGAAAGGTAAGAATGTAAGTTTTGAACTTTCTATGTAGTTTGCACATCACTTAAACTTTTTAAAGGGGTCCACTTAAAACTACTTTAGTGTGAATATAAAAACTTGTAATCGCTTGAGACCTTTTATAGATTCAGGGTCTTTATATTATTTATATATAGTTTCATTTGCAATTTATCATTTTGTTATATAACTATTATTATTACTATTATTATTATTGGGGCCAGTCGTGGCGCAGCGGCACGAAGTGTGACTGTAAAACCGACTGTTTGTGGGTTTGATCCCCACTCGAGGAGATGAAATATTTACTTAAATTTATATTTCCATTTTCTTTGCTCTGGTGTCGAGGTTAAGCGCGGTGTTGAGTTCTGCCACTCAACACGCAATGGCTCCAGAATTCGGCAGAAAGTAGGGAACAGAGTGTCTTAACACTAGGTTCCCTCTGCCTACCCTGCTGTGTGCAGGATACAGTGTGAAGCTGATTATTATTATTTTTGCCTACGGCTTCGCCCACGTGGTCAAATGGAAATAAATATAAGTTGTGCACAAGTATAGTGCGCTATATAGAAACTGTTGACGTAATTAAATACAGCCTATTGGCTTTCTTGATAGATGATCTATGTAAAACAAAGAAAATTTTAATCCGAATCAGTATTTCTTGAGATTAGCGCCTTCAACCAAACTCTTCAGGCTTATAATATTACTACATACACTCTTATATGTGCATTCGTATTACACGATTACATAAATGTTCCCAATATATAATTTATGTTTATGACAATTTATAATAAATAAATAATATAGAAAATTATAACAAATGTATATCAAAATCTTCTGAAATTGCATAAGAATTATTGTCACTGTTCATAGTTATAAAATAATGAAGTTAAAGCGGAATAATAAAGATTTTTTCCCTTTACAGGCGGAAGCAGAAGGTGGCCCAGTATCTTCGTCTCCAGCGCTCCCGCTCTGCCCCGCTGGAAAACCGGATGTTGACGCACAACCATTACTGAGTGAAGGTTAGTACTATACGCTTTAGGTTTATTCAGAAATTTCAATATACACTTCTTTGTATTTTAAAAGTTAAGATATTATTTGGCTCTTTTAAAGTAGTCAAGTTTAGAATACTGTTTTATAATTATTTTAGCATTTTCATCAAATTTTAATAAATAATAATCAGCTTCACGCTGTGTCCCGCACACAGCAGCATAGGCAGAGGGAACCTAGTGTTGAGACACTCCGTTCCCACTTTCCGCTGATTTCTGAAAGCATTGCGTGTTGAGTGGCGAAACTCAACACTGCATTTTGCCCCAACACCAGAGCGAAGAAATGGAATAGGGATCAAACCCACAACCAGTCGATTTTGAATGGGGCCGGTCTTGGCGTAGAGGCACAAAGTGAGACTGCAAAAATTTTATAAAATTTTAATAAATTATTTAACGTAAAAAAAAATAAAATAACTTCTTACATATACCAATATAATAAAGCGAAAGAGTTTGTTTGTTTGTTTAAACGCTAAGATCTCTGGATCTACTGGTCCGATTTACTTATTTTTGGTTTTGTATGAAACGTTCCTCAGCAATTCTATATAACATGGTGTAAGTTTTAGTTAACCTTAAATAACAAAACAATTATAATATTGAATCGTCGAATTGCATTAAGCGCGTGCGCTGCAAAAATAGTAAAATATATGTCAGTACATTGTATGGAAAAGATGTTCTATTTTATTATTTCTAAAAAAAGTCCGCGATACTGTATATCTTATAAATAAGTCACAATAAGGCATTTTGTGACAAAAAATAATTGAAAATAATAATAATAAGACAAAAAATAATCGCTCGTGGGATAGCGAACATTTCCTCAAAACATTTCCGTAAATGTTGTTCTTGAGCTGGGCAATTGTCGTCGGTTTATTGGCATAAACGCGGCTCTTGAGGTACTTCCAGAGAAAAAAATTCCAGTGGCGTGAGATCTGAGCTCCGAGGAGGCCACGGAATGTCCCCTCGACGCGATATCAATTTTCCAGTAAACATTTCGTTTATAACTGCTAAGGACTCAATGTCGCGCCGTCTTGCTGAAACCAGGTTCTGCTGTTGTAGGCTTCAAAATTATGCAGTTGTGGGAAGAAAAAGTTACGTAACATGTCTGTATAGCGATCAGAATTTATTGTTACGGTTTGGCCTCGCTCATTTTCGAAGAAATGGGGTCCGATGATTCCTTCAGCCGACATGGCTGCCCAAACTGTCAAACTGTCACTTTAAGCGAATGCAATGGTCTTTGATATTTTAATTTAGGATTTTCTGAAATCCAATACAGACAATTTTGCTTATTCATATATCCACTTAAATGGACTTCACCCGAGAAGAGAATATTGTTCAAACTTCGAAAACACTGTAACATTCTTTCGGCAAAAGCACGGCGAAGATGGTGGTGAGATTTTGTTTCAATTCATGGAGTAATTGAAGTTATTCCATGGTCAAGGATTTTTTACAAAGATATTTCTTTACTTTTGTAGCATGTAATTTGAAACTATACTTTTTATAAATTTTAAATAATTCAACGCTGTGTTCACGGCCGCAAGCATAGGCACGAGCCCTGCAGGGGGCGCCCTTGCCTCCAATTTTGTCCTCACATGCGGCCATGTAGTTGCACTTTCTCAAAATTATTGAATGTATAAAATTCGGCTTATTACCACTGATTTTCAAATTTTGAGCACCGCCGTTTTCAGTATCTTACTGTAATGAGCTTACGCGTCGGATAGTGTGTAACAAGTGGACGAATGTATACAGGGAATAAAATGTCTCGGAAACACCACGTCAGCGCTAAGGTAAGTGTCCACTAGACTACCATCTCATTAAAATGGTTATATTTTCATCATGTCTCTATCTAAGATAATGTGTGTTTTGTATTATTTTGCGTTATTTTAGAATTGAACTTAATTAACGTAAATTATATATATTTATTCTAATATTAAAAATAAAATTTATTTGTATTTTTGCTTGTATACCCAAAACTTTATAAAGACTTTTCTTCTCATCATATTCCAGAAACGGAAAATGATACAGGAAACCTCGTTATGATGGCAGACTGTAATAATCACACGGATGGTAGAGTGAGCAAGGTGGATAAGAAATGCTCTATTTGTTGTTGCAGCTGTAGAACTCGTCTGTAGCTTATCTTTCAAAAAATGCTGGACATGGCATATTCTATAGCTGTATATTGCATCAAAGTCGTGCTGAGAAAAAATAGTTTTTTCAATTTATCTCTTAAATTAATCATTTGAAAATAAAACACATGAGGGAAAAAAATATTTTTGATGAATATACTAAGATTTAGTTCTAAATAATATGAAAAACTAAAAAAGAAAGAATTTACAGTGAGAGATGGTCAAAGGAGGCTTATGGCTATCACTAGGGAGATTACAGACAAGGATATCTCCTCTCCATCACCAGTAGGCGGGTGTATTGAAACAAATGACAAAAAATTATGCCCTATTTGTCCAAAAAAATAGACGAGGTAAATAATAAATAAATAGTATATTGCTACTGTAATTGTTCGAAGGAAATTTTCCTTCGATAACTGTCAAAAATAGATGTTATTTTGAGAATGTATTATTTTGTATTCAACCATTGAATTTATTTCACATTCTAGACTTATTAAAGTAATAATCAATTTTCCAAATATGTAATGTTAAATATAAATAACATTGATTTTGTATTTTTTTCTGTGTCATTAATGTTAAAGAAGGAATTCTTAAAATGGTGTATGTAAAGTCAATAAACATTGTTTAGTTTTGAAAATACACATTGTTTTCTTTATTTAAAATAAATTTAATATAAATAAGTGATTAAGTAATAAATATAAATAAAAAGCTGCATAAGTTATTTCTATAAAATTATTTGCTGTTAAAAAAACGGTATCTCGTGGACTACTGTAATCACTACTTCTACCGCTGTACAGGCATTTATGTTTACTCCTCGTATTCTAAAAAAATATCAAGTGAACATTCATTCGAAAAAAACTCGTACAGTGTAATCAAGGATTTCATATAATGACAGGACAACCTGTATACCGTATACAGCACAGATCCAATTTTTCTTTTTCGATTAAAGTGCCACGAAAACTAAATCACAGCTATCTAAATTACCAAAGCTCTACACAACAATAGCAACAATATTTCACACAACCCATGAATACTCATACAAAAATACAATATTCACTGTACAAAAGTTACATTTTACAAACAACCCCCGAAACAATTGTATGCGAAATTTGATTTTTAAAATTTTGGGGTAGTTCGAGCGGGAAGTTGTTGTGATGGAGTAGTAAATAGTGACACAACAAAACTTGCCGGTCCTGGCTAGCGCAAAGTAACTTCGATAGCCGCGTCTAAAGCTGTTACTGCCGCACACTTTGGAAAGGCATAACCTGTAACGATTATTTTTAACCTTTTAGTTGAAACTCCCGTTTAATTATGTTTCTTCTGTCGTAAAGTTTCAAACAATGGAATGAACAAATTTTTGCTTTTTGCTTTCGTTGTCAACGGGTGCTTTTTGTGTATTTAAAAGCGGGGCGTGTCCCCTACACGGTTGAGGAAGTTCCTTTTTTTTATTAAAAATCGTTATTATATATGTATATGNATATATATATATGTGTGTGTGTGTGTGTGTGTGTTTTGATAATGTGATGATCTTTAGCAAAGTTGTTGTGCATGAGTCCACTAAGGCTTATGACTTGGTACGATCGATTTTTTTTTCATTCAAAATGAAGAAAATGAATAAAATGACTCAAAATGAATTGAATATTTGTGTAACGTCTTTCCTTTAAATTTATTTTAGTTGGTTGGTGGGCCTAGCAACGCGCCCAGGGTACTTATCGCTAGTATGATATAAATTACAATATTCAAGTACTCAATGACAAATATATGTGAAAAAAAGTTGTAGGTTATATACGAACATTATCTTTAAAAAGAAGGAAATAAATCTTTTTGTTATTCCACGAGTCAGTGGTTTCAACCAGAGCTGTCAATATTAGTGTTACGGGAAAATGCCGCTACTGAGCCCGCCTACGCCTGCTCGTAATGTGTTTCCGGAATCTCTTTATTACAGCTGGCACAAAAGATTTTTGCCATACGATAAATTGGGGCCGGTCGTGGCGCAGAGGCACAAGGTGTGACCGTAAACGCGACTGGTTGTGGATTCGATCCCCACTCGAGGAAATGAAATAGATATTTATTTACATTTATATTTTCATTTCTTAGCTCTGGTGTCGAGGCGAAGCGCGGCGTTGAGTTCCGCTACTCAACACGTAATGCCTCCAGCATTCGGCGGAAATGGTGGAACGGAGTGTCTTAATACTAAGTTCGCTCTGCCTACCCTGCTGCGTGCGTGATACAGCGTGAAGCTGATTGTTTGATTTATTTTATAAATATTATCTATACATATAGTATGTTATTTTTGTTTGTTTTTTTTGCATTTTTACCTGTTAGAGCTTCTCAGAATTGAAGTTTTTATATTTTTTAGGGTTCAGTAATGCAATAGAAGACCTTTGTCACTTATACAATAATTATAAAAAATATAATATTTTTTGGTGGTTTTAATTTTTAGTTTTGTTTTGCCTATACTTGTATATTGTACATGTGGAAGTAAACAGTGGCTTGCAGTTACAAGAAATATATTACGGAACCTTTTATATGCATGTCTGATTCGCACTTTGCTTTTCTATCTTACGATATCCGTATTTTGTATAGTATTTAAAAAAGTTCTTATGAAGCAGAAACCTTTTTAAATACCATACAAAATTAAAATAAAATATTAAATATTTCATACCCCGAGTGAGAATTGAAACCACAACCGTCGCGTGTACAGTCAAACGCCGTACACCCCTGCCCCACAACCGCCTTGGACTTGTATTGTTACCTTATATTCTTGAGCAAAGAGAAGTTTTGTACCCAAAACGAATACATTGAGAATTACAATGACTAAGTCTCATCTACATTAATTTATTATTAAGATATTCTTAAAGCTTGATTTAAATATTTATACATAGAAATTTAGATACAGGAAAATAAAATTTATTTTCACTAAGAAAAAGCATTAAGCGAGCCAAAAGCACAGGAGGTAGTACTCTTACATCAATAAAGAGTAAATATACATTTAAATTGCTAATTGGAAAGATTCCTGAGATCTGAGAAAGGCATTTAGACATAAAAAATATCACTCAAGAATACATGCCCTGGGCGGTATATTTTATCAAGAGAAACAGTTTAAGATAAACTTACTAGTATTGGTCAAATAAGTGATTTTTTATAAGTTCGTAAACCCCATTTGTCTGTCTTCCGAGCCATGCCGAGTCGAGCAATGAGGTGTGCTATTTTTTAATAACACCACGGTCGATTGACTTTTTGCCGCACAGCAGGATAGAAAGAGCAAATCTTTTGCCAAGACATTCATTTGTGCTAGCTTAGTGGCGGTACTCAACGCCGTGAACGTTGAATGCGTTAATCTCAGGGACTAATGGTTTAAATTAAAAAAATAATATATCAAGTTAGTCGTTTTTTTTAATTTTTTTATTATGAGTTATTAGGCGCCACAGACATTTGTCAACCGTGCCTTTTTTTGTTCTTAATTGGTTATTAAGTTGTTTTTGGTTTCTTTTTAAAATGTGAAGTGAACATTTATATTTTGTTTGGTTTGCGTTCCTTTTTGTCAATGTTCGAATTTTGTGGTCGTTGATCATGTCAATTGCGGTGAAGTTAATTGATTACATAATATTTTTATTGCCTCCTCATCTCTTTAGGAAGTAGCCATTTTAATGTTGGGTTCCACTATACCAGTCAAGGTCATCATCATCTTACTCCTGAGGTCTTCGGCTGCCTCAGTAGTTCTAAGTGAGAACCGGAGAGTCTTAACTCTAAGTTCTCTCTGAATACCCCACTAAAATGTGGGATACAGCCTGAAGTTTAAAAAAAATTATATAATCAATAGCATTTCTTTTTGAAATCTAGCGAATCCTTAAAATGTCTACTGGTTCTGTTACAGAACATTAAATAAACACTTCTTATTAAAAAAAAGAAATAGATTTTTTTCGTTAATACATAAATAATAAAGTAAAGTTGTATTTTATACTTATATTGACTTGTATAGGTAAAGTGAACTCAAACGAGAAGGCAATCTTCAACAGTTAATTAATTAACCGCAGTTGCTTTATAAGTTTTCTTTGAAATTTCTATATTTTCTGTTGCGTTACAAGAATAAACATTTTGAGTACCTGTATATTTATTCAGGTTTATACAATGCTAATGGCGTAATAAGGTATTTTTAGGGTTCCATACCTCAAAAGGAAAAAACGGAACCCTTATATGATCATGCTGTATTCCGTCTGTTAAGACGGTTCATCTTAATATCAAGCTGAAATGAATAAAAATATTGAAGTCTACGGTCCCTTAATGAAATCCTATAATATAGAGTATTTTCCACTAACAATAAGTTTTTTTCCTTAAAACATATTATTTGGGGCCAGTAGTGGCGCAGGGGCACAAAGTGTGACTATAAACTTAACTGGTCGTGGGTTCGATCCCCACTCGAGGAAATTAAATAAATATTTAAATTTATATTTTAATTCTTTACCTCTGTTGTCAAGGAAAAGCGCGGCGTTGAGTTCCGCCACTCAACACACACAGAATTCGGCGGAAAAGGAGGAACGGAGCGTCTTAACACTAGATTAAAAATAAACATATTATTTCCAATTATGTAATTAATAAATTGAAATTAAGTATCATCAACAATCTAATCTCTAGATTTTTTCCCCTCACAAAAGTTAATTTATTTGTAACTAAAATAACTTTTGAATCAAAGATTGATTTCCTCTTTTAATTATTAGAAAGATAAATTTCAAATCTTATCAACAATGGAAATATAATAATGATTGCATCAGACTGCAATAGGATCTCGACGATCATATTAGTTGTTATATTCCTTACCAAATATGTAAGTGGAAAGATTCGCGTGTCGTGTAATACGAAACATAGTTTATAGTTATGTATTCTTAAACATAAATCAGAATCTATAACACAGGCTTCAAAGTTCATATTATTTATTTATGCCCTAGTTATTTAATATCTTATTTATTCTTGATATTTCTTTACACTATTATTTTTTACAACGCCTTGCAGGATCGATATCTGATGATGTGACGTCTAATCGGTCGCTGTGTAATAAGTAAACAATTTGAACATTTGATTAAAAAAAAATGATGTCTATTAAATATTATGTTTCTTTCAACACACAGTATCTGAAAAATTAATAACAGCTAAATTGTTATTAGCGTTGTAATTTCTATTTCTATTATTATTCTTATATAAAGAGACTCGAGATCTTACAGTCAAACTCATTAACAGTTTTGTAGGACATGGCATAATTTCCTATGTATCTTCTATTGTAATAATAAATAAAAAAAATAAAAAAGAGTGTTACTCGATGAAGCGAATGTCTTGTTCCAAAACTAGTTTATTAATCCATATTTAATTCTAATCTACAGCTTTACAATATATGAGATACCACACGTATTCACTACCATTATGTATTACAATCCTGAAATTGGTACGGAACCCTCAGTGCGAGAGGCCAACTTGCAGTTGACCGTTTTTTTTTATTTAAACAACCCGACCTATCATTCTAATGGAACAAACATTGATAAAAGTCATAAATAGTTTACCGATTGGCTAGTGAAATAGTCGTGGATTACTTCTTATCGTAACAAATTATATAAATGTAAATATTTTTGGGAATATTTAGTATGAAAACAGACCAACTGATGCGATGTTAGGATCACTGCAATCTTTCTATTCTTTTCTTTATCCTCTTCAACCTCTTTATACATAAAGTACATTCGTCCTTCCATCAATCCATTAACGTCCTTATAAAAAATATTTAAATATTATATTTGGGTGTATTTAAAAAGCCTTTCAAGTTAATAAAAACATTTATTTAATATTTATAGTATTTTAAACAATTATTCTATCAATTCATTGACCTAGAGCCATAACATTGAATTAAACACAAGCTGCGTCCTAATGACCTTTAAAATAGTAATAATCGATATGTATTTTTTAACCGACTTCTGTAAAAAAAAAGGTCATCAATTCAACTGTACTCTCTCTCCACCTTAAAAGCCGGCAACGCACCTGTAGTTCCTCTGGTGCTATACGGAGTCGTGGGCGGCGGTGACTTACCACCAGGTGAACCGTACGCTGGTGTTCCTTGTCTTTTTTCATAAAAAAAAACTCTGCTGTGTGCATACCGCACACAGCAAGGTAGGAATAGGGAACCTAGTGTTATGGCACTCCGTTCTCCATTTTCTTTCGAATTCTGGAGGAGTTGCGTGTTGAGTGGCGGAACTCAACGCCGCGCTTTGCTTCGACACGAGCGTAGAAAGGAAAATATTAAATATGTCATTTCCTCGAGGGGAATCGAACCCACACCTTGTCACTACACTCACACTTTGTACCTCTGCACCACAATTGACCTGTGTATGTCATTTTTATTATAACAATAAGTCTTAATAAACTAACTACTAACAATGGTGTTCAAATGAAGCAAAGTTAAATAATACTAGACAATACTTTCATACAAAAACCAACCTCCACGAGAGCTGCACTTCGTTTTCAGAATTCATTTATTCATTCCAATATTTCATTACAGCATATTAGAGCTGGTACGAGAGCCAGCATTGCTCTCTATTTCCGATACACGTAATTTAAATGAACTATTTTAGATATTCGACTGTGGTTTTATACATTTTCTATGATTTATTGATAAAAATGTAGCACATTTGTTCCAGTTTATCGGGGTTGGCAAAAGGAACCTAGTGTTTAGACACTCCGTTCTCCGTTTTCCGTCAAATTTTTGAAGTGTTGCGTATTTTTTTTTTGTGTTGTACAGTGTGGAGCGGCGGAACTCAATACCGCACTTTGTCCAAAACAGATTATTAATTGATGTTCTTTTTGAAACTATTTTTTTATATGAATAGGTTGTAGGAATGGAGGTTTTTTTTTAAATAACTATTACTATAGAGAATATAGTAGGTTAAGCTTCGATTAAGGTCATGGTTGGTGCCTGTTTTGACTGGTTACGAAAAGCTACGGCTCCAAAGGGGCCGTATACTTGAATATTTGATATTAATTTTAGCTTAATACCTCCACACAATCTCGAGATAAATGATCTTGACAGACGAACAGACGGACAACAAAGTGATCCTATAAGGCTGCAGATTGTCGTTTTGAGGTAAGAAATAGGGTTCCTATCAAAAGAGTGGAAATCGAAATTAGTAATTAAAATTAAATATTATTCCGTTATAAACTACTGCCATGTTTTCTATTTATGGATAATTTTCAGTGTGTAATTAACATGCGTATAATGTCGTTATATTAATTTTATGCTTTCTGATTACAACTTGTTAGATTTAGTACTTCTCATGTGCCGCGTGTCACTGAGCTAATTAATAATGTATGTATGTGTGTATGTAATATTTATGTATATATCCTAATAAATATATATTTATTTGTTTATATTTTATGTATTTGATATTTTTAACATTACATAATTATGTAAATATTTCATTTAGTGCACCGCACACTTTTACACAACTGCAACATCCAAAGGTTGCCTGGAAGAGATCGCTTTAAGCGATAAGGCCTGCTTATTGTACTTTTTTTTAAATTATTTTTACATTGTTGCTTAAGCTTTTACATTGTTGTATTTTTTTTAGGTGTAATAAAGAATATTTATTATTATTATGTTCACGTCGTCAAGCTGATGTGGTTATCACGCTCCATACAAACAACTTAGAAATACTAATAATATTGCTTGTAACTTTGATATTTAAATGAAGTAAATCCAATTTATATGTAGATAATTAAAATATTTCAATGAACTATGAAAGTTGGTATAAATGTGTGCCTATATTTATTTTTAGTTCTTGGACCATGATGACCAGAGACAATGTTTGTTTCTGGTTTTTATTAGATAATCATGGACTTTGCGATGTTCTATTGAGATTTTGTATCTTTATTTTCATTGTTTTTCTTTTAGGTTTACGATATATCCCGAGTAGGCAGAGGGAGCCTAGTGTTAAGACACTCCATTCTCCACTTTTTGCCGAATTTGCTTTGCCTCGACACCAGAGTGAAGAAATGAAAATGCTAAATATTTAATTTCCTCGAGTGGGTGGGATGCGACAGGTTGTGGGTTCGAGTACCTGAAACCACAACCTGTCGCGTTTATACTTACACGATTGTGCCCCTGGCCTGGCCAGTTGTTAGAATTTTATCAATATACCCGTATTATAATTGGAATCATTCTTGTGTTATATAATAAGCACATAAAAAAAAACAAACAAACATTTTTATATTGAAAATTCGTATAAAAGTTTTGAAAGCTCAGTTGTGTTTTAAATTCCCACTCACTACTATCTAACCGATATAGCTAATTAAGCTGGTCTTTCTCATCGTGCCATCGTTGATTTTTTTACCTGCTGTTGTTATAGATTTTGGTGTTAACATTTTGATAACAACATATAATAATATTGTGATGTAATTAAAAAATATATCACGTTTTAAAAACTAAATGATGACTGTGGCTTATCATACATTTGTCAAATAAAGAAAAGCATCGGTGTTAGGATGAAGGAACACATTTTCAATGTCAAGAATGGGTAATCAGTAGTAATTCTTCTCCTCGATAGATTCTAGCAGCTGTCACAATTGCGCAAAGTGATTCAGGACTTTGACCACAATGAGATGCCGATTCCGATTGCGATTTTTTAACACCGTTAACCAATATTGAAGCCATAGTGTGAACCTTACTTTTTACTTAGTTATATATAGTTACCTTATATTTACCGACAGCTTATGCAGTAGTGGTGCTGATAGTGTCTTTATTCAAGTCGAGTGTTTGTGCTATTTATGTTGTTTTACCGCATCTGGGGACCCCATTGACCTACTGCATCCCAGGTACCTCCCATGCCGCTGATGATGTGAGTTCTAGAGAGCTATCGATGTTGGCTGTAATGGTCCATACCATCGTCGGCGGTGTCGTTGTTATATATGGTGGCTTCTGTATCCTTGAGCTTTATCTCCAGAATCGAGTGTTCTTCCTGAAAGGCAAGCAATATTTCCTTGCAAGTTTTACTGCAAAATGTTTGAAACGTCGGGTTTCCAAAAATGTATAAATAGTAAATATCCACGATTTATCTGGTTAAAAGTTTCATTTAAAACATATAAAAAAATTAAATAACTAAGAACGTTTTTGTTTGAAATTTAAATTATTTAATAACTTAAAGGTTGACGCAAGTAAGTGGCGTAACGTTGTGACGTTGACATGGAACGCCTCTAACCAACACGCTTTCTATAAACTGAATAGAATTCTATGCGAGTTAATTAAAACGTCGTCTTACTTTAATTTCCTTTTTGAATCTTTAATTATAATAAAGCCATAACTTTGCTTTTTTATATAACAATAAAGAGAATTAAAATACTAATATTTTAATACAATCATTAAAATACTACTAAAACTAAATTAAATATTTTAACGTTTTTTAAAGTGTTATTTCAGATAAAGGATTGGAAAATGTTACACAAGACGTATAAAAATTTCGACGTTGAGCCGAGCTCGCAACAGTATCCAAGAGGCACGGGTTCTAATCCCAAGCTATATGGAAAAAGTCTTTCTTGTTTTTCTTTTTTAAAAGCTTTTATTTAACTTGCAATGTATGTATGTTAGTTAGTTCGGGTGAAATCTTGAGTTCAATTTTGAAGAAGATATATTCAATCGATTGAGCTGAAATTTTGTATATACGTTTGCTTTTGATGACAATGCACGATTTACTTGTGTAAATAAACTAGTACTAATTTCTTATGTAAAATCTGCTAAATTTTTAACATTTCAATTTAATTAAATATTGATCATCGCGACAAGTTTTTATGATCATATTAACCAGATGATGATGATATGATCATAATAAATACTCGCTGTTTTTTTTTTGTTTAAAAAAATGTTTTTATTTGTTTAAAATAATTTAAAATATAATGCTTACAATGACATTACTCAAAGTATTGTCCATCATTAGAGACCACTTTCTCCCATCTCTCTGGTAGCAATTGAATCCCCCGTCGGAAAAACGACTCGTCTCTCGAGGCAATCCAGGAATCAAGCCATTTTTCGGCTTCTTCAAAAGAATGGAAGCGCTGCTCGCTTAAACCGTGCGCCATCGACCGAAACAAGTGGTAATCGGAGGGGGCTATGTCCGGTGAATACGGCGGGTGGGGTAGAACTTCCCATTGAAGTGTTTCCAGGTAAGTTTTGACTGGTTTTGCCACATGTGGCCGAGCATTATCATGTAATAAAATCACTTTGTCGTGTCTCTGCTCGTATAGTGGCCGCTTTTCTTTCAGAGCGCGACTCAAACGCATCAACTGAAGTCGATAGCGAGCTCCCGTGATAGTTTCATTAGGTTTAAGCAGCTCATAATAAATTACGCCCTGCTGATCCCACCAAATGCAGAGAAGAAGCTTAGAACCATGGATATTTGGTTTTGGCGACGATGTTGATGCGTGACCCGGCATGCCCCACGATTTTTTTCGCTTTGGATTGTCGTAGTGAATCCACTTTTCATCCCCAGTGACGATACGGTGCAGAAAACCTTTTCTTTTTTGCCGTTGAAGCAACAATTCACACACGAGAAAACGTCGTTCTACGTCTCTCGGCTTCAACTCAAATGCCCTTGCATCATTCGTAACGCTTTTAAAATTTTAATATAAATTGTGTATAATAAGGTTATAAGTTAATAGTTAGAATTTAAAAGAAAAAACAGATTTTCTCCTTTTTGGAGCGTTTAAATAAAAGCTTTTTCTAAAATAGTTTTTTTGCTTTTAATTTATTGAGTTATGAATTTAAGTAAGAACTTATGTAAGCTTTCTTAATATTTTATTTTTGTAGCGCGTTTAGGCATTTTATAAATTTCAAGTCAAAGTAACATTTTTCCCTGAGCAACCGCAGAGCCCTCAGGAAATTGTACAATAATTGTATAGTTTGATGGAAATCCTGTTGCCGCTTTTCAAAAGGTTTCGTAAATTGCCTTTGAAATGACTTAAGTCATATAAAGTAGTATTGGACATTGAATAACAGTATTATGCAAAACGATTGGACGTAAATGACGAGGTCCATTTTATTTATGTTCATTTTAACTATTTTACCTGAGTACTTCATAAATTTTAATCAAATTTAAAATCATTTAATATATAACATAGAATATATTATGATTTATTTTTCAGCTACACACTGTATCCCGCATGTGGCAGGGTAGGCAGAGGAAGTCTAGTGTTATGACACCCTACTGCCCACTCTCCGCCAAATTCAGGCTTTGTGTGTCGAATGATGAAAATCGACGCTGCGCTTTGCCTCGATCCCAAAATATTAAATATTTCATTTCCCCGAGTGGGAATCGAACTCACAACTGGTCTGGCGCTACGACTTGGTCTCTATATATTAAAAATACATAATGAAAATTGTGTTGAAATTAAAAATTACACATTCAATACATTTCTGTTCGTGTTTGGAGCACGTTGGTGCGACTGGCATTTGAACGGTTGAAGAAATTCTAAAAGGTGTTTTTTTTTCAGCGAATAGTGTAATGGTTTGAATAAAAGCGGAACCAACTTTTGTAAGCTTTGGAAATACGAGACTTACTGTTGAGTGTCTGTTTATATTTGCTTCCAGTCATGCTAAAATTGATAATTGATTGACATTAGTTGCTGAGAAATATATCCAATTTTATAATGATATTAGTTAAGGCAACTGAATACATATCTGTCAAAAATTTTACGATTATAGAACCCGAATAACGGAACAAAGTTTATATTAAACCTATCAATAATAATAGGTTGCTAGCTATATTTTTATATTTTTAATAATTAGAAAATAAAAACCGGTCAAGGGCGAATCAGACCCGCCCATCGAGAGCTCTGTACTCAATTTCAGGATTGTAGGTCCACGGGAAGTATAACAAAAACTTAAGTTTACGTAAAAACTTACGTATGCACTCACTTTGACAATTTGAATTGAATATAAATATAAAATTTCCATTTTCTTTTATTTGTACTGTAAGTTGCCTTCTTATGCCCTATAGGGCTAGATTAGGCTTAATTACTCGGTGAATAGAGTTGACAAAATTTAAATTTGTCCATATGCACTCAAATCTCTTTCTCTATTTATTTCGTAAGTTTTTACTTTGTAGCAAATTTTATAACTGTAGGTCCCCGAGAAATAACCTACAGGTTTTGATTACGCGGCTTATTTCATACAAAATGCAGGAAAAAGCTATGCGTAATTGCACGTATCTTTTGATTCCGTTGACTTTAAAGATTGATTTTTTTCAGTGCTTCAAAAACCGTAGATCGGAATATTTGATAATAATTTTAGCTTGATATCTCTACACCACACAGTGATCTTATATATATTCCGATTTTACTTTTTAGGAACGGAACCCTAAAAATTAAGTCATAATATATATCTTTTATAATATTTTTTTGTGAATTAGAATAAAAACATACAAACATATCGTTAAAATGCTATTAACATTACGTTTTCGACGATGCGTAAAAAGGCTTTATATACATCCACTTAGTAAAGTAGGCAGTACTTTAAACCTTGAATATAAAATGTGTGGCAACAAATATTGCGATTTCGTTTTTTAAAGGTTAAACCTTTTAATTGATATTTAAAACCCTTTTTACGTTTACATGTTTAATGTTTTATATAATTTTTAACTTTCCCCACTTTCTGCCGAATTCTGGAGGCATTGCGTGTTGAGTGGCAGAACTCAACGCCGCGCTTAGCCTCGACACCAGAGCGAAGAAATGGAAATATAAATTTAAGTAAATATTTCATCTCCTCGTGTGGGGATCGAACCCACAACCAATTCGGTTTTGCAGTCACACCTCGTGCCGCTGCGCCACGACTGGCCATTTCAGAGATTAATATGCACAAACTGACAAACGGACAAGAATTTTAAAAATCATCGTTTTGGATTCTATTACATTGATAAATACCCAAAAATAATAAGTTTTCTCATATATCTTCCATGTACAACCATCAGTTACAATTTTATTATATTTATAGATCATAAAGCCGAGGAGTTTGTTTGGTTGAGCGCGTTAATCTCAGTAAATATTGGCTTAATTTGAAATATCTCTTTGTGTTGGATAGTCCATTTTTCGAGGAAGGCTATATATAGGCTATATTACAACCAATATATACAACCCGTTGTATATCCAGTCAAAGTTGCCTAGGGAACTTAAAATGTGTCACATTTTACACCGCGGGCGAAGCCGCAGGTAAAAGCTAAGCTATTTATTATATTTCAATAGTTTGTCGTGGTGCTATTGACTTCCTGATTTTACTGAGGTGGTTGAGGGTTTGATTCTTGCTCAAACGAATATTCTTGTAAAACACAAGAAACACAACATAAAATAAATTGGTCATAAGACTGTTCCCAGTGTTTCGTAAAATTAATTTTATATAAGTATATATGTTATTTCTTTTTAATTATCTCACTTAACCAAAAATGTCCAATTTAACGCTCTTCTCATATAGAATACATTAAAAATATCATATTTAAATAGAAAATAATACCAAAATGGTACTTTACTTACCTAAATATGGAATACCAGTTCATATTAATTTAAAATTTCCCAAGAGTGAATTACTATCGCCATAATACCTGGTACGCTCACTTCAGTAAACTTGCACTGTTGAAGAACTTGTTGAGACAAAGGTTGGCTTTGCTCGCCACTTTCCGCCCCTTGTGAGGGGATCACTGCTTTATTATCTTGCTTAGACATAAACGTTACTACTACAATATGTAATGTTTTTACTTTATATTTCAATTGATTGTTCTTTTTTTTGCAATTTCTTCGCTCTAGTAATAAGGCAAAACGCGGTGTTGAGTTCCGCCATTCGACACACAAGGCCTTCTGAATTTGGCGAAAAGTGGGGAAACTGATGTGTCTTGGAACTTAGTGTCTTAATACTAAGTTCCTAAGTTTCCTCTGCCTATGATATATGCTATATGCGGGATACAGCGTGAAGCTAAAAAAACACACTTTAAAGTATAAAAAAATAGGTCAAAAGTTACCAAAATCCATTTTTTCTGCATTAATTAAGAATTATCCAATTTCTTCAGTTGGTACTATTGTTATACATAATAATAAATCACGCGGTAAGGAATTTTTAATATAGTCCCCACATGAATCACTCTCAGTGCAAAATAATTATCGTAAACAACTCCTCTCTCATCGCGTAAATCGTTGTTATGATGTAAAAAATATTCAAGAATGAGAAAAGATTTATAAAACGATCAGTCTATATTGCTTTTCCATAATCTAATTTAGTATATCGATTTTATTTATATTTTATAGAATAATTGGAAATTTGTATAATGTATAATGGACAGACTAAACTACTGGTATTTTTAACATTTTTAAAGGACGAGGAGGAGGCGCGGGTTTTCCAGGAGGCGCGGGTTCGAGTCCCGCTACGTTCAAATTTTTATACGTTTTCTAAATAAGTATAAATAAGTATTAAACTACTGGTCTTGGAAAGTTGATAATTGTTATATAGGTTAATTAAATGTAGAGAATTTGTCGAAATTACTACTACTACTATTACTTAGTAGTAGTAGTAGTAATCTACTGGAAGGGAAAAAAAATGTTTATTTGACATCTTGTGTGTCTTAAGTGATGCAAACTTTATGATATTATGATTAGTGTATAATAATTAAAAAAATATTATTATACATACGATGGTTGAAAAAAAATGTTTTTTTTAAATAATTTAATAACTTGCCAAATAGTATTGAGACGTGTACAACAAAAAAAATAAATTAAAATTAAATCACAAATTAATCGCTGTATCGCGCACACGTCAGGGTAGGCAGAGGACCTAGTGTTAAGACACTCTATTCCCCACTTACCGCTTAATTTTGAAGGCATTGCGTGTTGAGTGACGGAACTCTACGATGCGCTTTGCTTTGACACCAGAGCGAAAAAATGAAAATATTCATTTAAATAAATATTTCATTTCCTCGAGTGGGGATCGAACCCACAACCAGTCACGCTCACAGTCACAGTTTGTGCCCCTGCGCCTGCGATTGGCCTCACATCTACCACCGTAAAAGAATTTAAGAAAAATTTACAATTATGTGTATACTCCTTAATTAATATTTATTTATTTATAAAAATAATATCTAATAATTTATTACATAAAACCACTGGTAATTGTTTATTTTAGATAACTTTAAGTAGTTATATATTAGTATTTAAGCTCAATATAAGAGAATATTACTCTTTATGGATGAGCAAAGTTTCTATAGCCTTAATTTATTGCACAATATTGGTTTTGTTACTTGACTATCTCCATTTCAATTATATAGATTTGCACAATATTACAATTGCAATGAACTAGTTCTAGAATTCATCTAATTGCTGTAATTGAACAGGCTCGCTTGTATATTTAGAAGTACGACGTCGTCGAGTAAATTTATGACATGAAATTTTGTGTAGAAACTTATAGAAGTACTAAATCTAAATAACACCTTATGTTTTATTTCATGTTAGGAAAGAAAAATACTTATTTAGAAAACGTATAAAAAATTGAACGTCGCGGGACTCGAACCCGCGCTTCCTGGTCGGTTTCCAGGAGGCGCGGGAAGTATTTAACACTCTATGTTTTTATCTCACATATAAAGAAAATATTCATGAATTATTATTTATTAATATTTTCATTTATCCGTTCTGGCACCCCACACTCAACACGTAATGCCACGAAAATTTCGGAATAAATGGGAAACGGAGTGTCTTAACATTATGTTCCTTCTGCCTGTCCTGCTGTGTGCGGGATACAGCGTGAAGCTGATTCATTATATTATAGCTATATAAATTAATTAGTGAACAAGAACAGTAATGCAATACGCACCTATCCTATTTCTCTTTATTACACACTGTAGGTACCTGTTATAGGTAACCGAAACACGCTTCACAGCTTAAACCTACATAATTGAGATCCCCTAGTCACTTTATTAATAAACCGAGCTTAGTTACCAATGGCCGAGAATATTGAATGAAATTACGATATTCTATTGAGTATATGAGTGCATACAAGTGACGATATAACAATATTCCACATAAGCTGTAGTATTGTGCATAGTAAACAGGTTTAGCATAACGCTTGAGGTCCATTTAAGGCTTGTGATTTTTTTGTTTCAAATTTATTTTGGATACCATGTGGTTTTAGTGCTTAGGGATTTTATTTGTCAATCTCAATGTAAAGGCTTCGATTCTCAACCTGGACTGAATTTAAATTATGTTTTTTTATATGAAAGATGGTAATTAATCAAATTAGTAGTAGATAATAACGGTGGTGTGGCCCTCGTGGCGCTGGGGCACAAGGATGTGACTGTAACGTGACGGTTTTGGGTTCGATCCTCACTCGAGGGGATGAATCATTTTTTTTCAATTCTTTATCAATATTTTAATTTTTTGCCTTTGGCACTAAGGCAAAAGCCCGGCGTTGAGTTTAACCACTTAACTCACAGTGCCTCGAAAAATTCGGCGGGAAGTGGGCAACGGAGTGTCTTAACACTAGGTTCCCTCAGCCTACCCTGACATACGTGGGATACATGCATGAACCTGATTTTTACTTTTCTAACAGTGCTTAAATCTTACTTTTTGTTTTCGTATAATATTATAATATGAAAGATAGTCATATTTAACTGCCGTCACCTAAGAATGAGCTACGTTTGTCAGAGTCCTCATTTTAAGCCTTTTTGTGGGATAAAAAAGTCAATTATTCGTATTCTTTGCAGCCTTTGCAGAATATTAGTCTTCACAATTATTTCATTAATATAAAATACGAGATTAAAAAGGAAAACTTTAAAAAAAAATAAAAATCACGNTATATATATATATATATATATATATATATATATATATATATATATATGAGTAAACTCAAGTGGTATACTGGTAATCACTGAAAACTTCCACTATTCAAGTCCTGGCTACGCCATCAAACCAGCTTGATGACCACCATATTATTGGATGATCACCAAATCTACGTATCACCAAACTTTATTATGATTCATAATTACAAGTGAAATTCTATCCATATTTATGTTATAAATTTGTCCGTTTGTCTGTCTGTCTGTGACGTAATCACGTCCAAACCGCTGATCTGATTGTGATAAAATTTCATATAGAGATACTTGAGGGTATTGGAATGGACGTAGGCTACTTTTTTTCATATTTCTAATATTCTCGATATATATTAAAATATTAAAATGCCTTTCGATATTTGATATGTAATTTATTTTGCCATGTTAATTGCAAACGGCGCTACCCAACCATCACTAAACAACAAGAAACTCGTTGTTTTAAAAAAATATCGCACAAAATGGGCTTCTTGAACGCCAAACATGGCGTGCGCTGACTCAACCTTACGATACACAGATTGTACATATGTATTCCTTATGTATTCCTTTAAATGAAACCTTAAAAGTCTGCGATGGTATATGTTTATCTCTGAAGGTTTAGCCACAGTAATAATTTTAATATATTTAATTTAGGTTTAATTTTATCGGGTTATTGTTAATGTATTTTTTGCTTTAATTTGGTATTTATCCTTATCAAAATAAATAGAATAGTCACCTTTAACATTTTATCTAGATTGATATCATACTTCACTGAACATCATTATAATAAATTCTTTAGGAGATATCACTGATTCAAAATGATCTAGCCTATCGCCTCTCAACTCTCAACATAAATAAGTTGTAATAAGCGTATAAGAATTTCGACGTAGCTCGATGTGAACGTATGGCTTAGTAGGTCAGAGCGCTTGGACGGTTAACAAAGACGCGCGGGTTCAAATCACGTACGTTCAAATTCTTATAAGTTTTCGTAATGAATATTTTTCTTTCCTAGGTGTGGAATAACACTTAAAAAAAATGTTAATATAAAAAATTAGTTTACTTCCGCCACTTTCGGCGGAATTCTGGAGGAATTGCATATTGAGTGGCGGAACTCAACGCTGCGCTTTGTCTTGTTACCGGAGCGAGGAAATGAAAATACTAAATGTTTCATTTCCTCGAGTGAAAATCGAACTTACAACCTGGCCTCAATAAAGTTGTAATCTTTAGATATCGAAATCTCGCGTTTGTTTTGACGTATTAACGTCGAAATTTTCGATGGAAATAGGAAACGGAAATGATGGGGAACGAATAAAATGTTGTATCGATTGGCGAGAACGGCCCTCGCTGTTTTGCCACGTCAATCATAGCGCGTGACACTACAGATGTTTTATTCACCTTTGAGGAAATGAAAGCGGGAAAATGACTTATATCAACAACGATATATCGAAATTCTTATATTTAGCTTGCTATTATATTTAATTAATTGTTTAATGTGTTTGTATGATATTAATAATTTTCTTTTGTGTATAGCGATCCACTCCCTCTGATAAAGCGTAACACAAAACTAAATGTTTTATTTTCTACTTTTTGTAACAGTATGTACCTTGAGTATAAGGTTAAAATAAATAAATAAATAAAATAAAATATGCATGGCAATACACATAAATAACATAGTTAATTATGAATAATACAAACTATATATTTTGAATAAAATATTAATCGAGACGAGTTCGTGTATTGTCGTCCCGAGTGTCGCGACCGTCGTTCTGTCTATATAGGTGGTGGTGATGCTGGAAGGCAGCGGTCGAGTCGAACTCTTAAGTACTACGGTACTAATAAATATGATGCACATAAAGACTCGTACCAAGTATATTATAAATATAATATAATAATTCGAAGCCTATGATGGCACGATCTTTTAGGATCGAATTTCTTATAAAGGCAATATATGTGTAGGGGCGACACATATTGTGGATCCAAGTGATCTTTGACCAATATTATGATATTGAATGTTGCTTGACGTCGCGGAAGCTGACGTGATGGGCTTATGCGAACTGTTATAGCGACATTAACTATGTCGTGGCTGATGCCGTCTCGCAGTACGCTCGCGATACGTAAGCTGTGCTTGTATGGCGTTGGTCATTGACATATTATATACCACTTCTACGACTTGGTATACGACTAGTAGGTGTGTGGTGCTATTTTATGTCCCAGCTCCGGTGTATGTAGTAGTGTCCGCTCTCATACGGGTGTGTGGTGCTATTTTATGTCCTGGAACTCTGGTGTATGTAGTAGTGTCCGCCTACGGTTCGAGACACGACTGTGGGGTGTGTGCCGTGCGTTTATTTAACATATCGGCCGCCTAGCGGTAGTGCGTTCGTTCCAACGACTTATATTGATCTCACAAATCAATCAACATCACGAATCACCATTCTAATACAATCTTAATATAAACAAGCGTAACAAGTACCTTCGGAAAGATCACACACAAACGTCTCGGAGGGTTCAACGATGACTGTAAAGCCACGGTCTGGTCGGAACTCACGGTGTAGGGGCGGGGCGGTGCCCGTACTCTTTCTTCCTTTTATTATAACTAGTTCGCAGTTATAGTGGAGAAGAAGATAGGACGCGCTCTTGGCTTTTCTTCGGACGAGCTTTGAGTTATGACAATGTCATATTGTCGAGTTTCCAGTTATCTAAATAACTAACACAGGAACAACTTCTGATGGCAAATATCTTATTAAAGCGATACCTTCTAATGGCATAATATAAAATCCTTAATACTGTTACCTCTGAATCTCTAAAAGATTTTGGGTTCTTCACGATCACAACTATAAACGGTTATAACCACTAGACACATCACGAGCCAAGGCATTATTTATTAAATAATATTTTCAAAGGTGTTTGGGATATCAGTTACATTTTATATTCAAGAATTTAATATATAACTTTTTCATGCTAAATTCATACGTTTATTTATAAAATTTTGAAAGTCCTCAAACATCAAATTCTCAATTTCACTCTTGAAGAGTGAAATTCATCTCATTTTATGCTTTTTTTTAATTTTAATAAAATTTATATTTTTAATTAAAATATATACTTTCAAAATTAATAAGTTTAAGATATTACAAAGTATAATATAAAAAAAAATATATTTTAAATGACTGAACAATATATAAAAGTATCCTAAAAGCTAAAAAAGAAACATATTCACCGTAAAATTACACGAGAAACGCAACTCTCATGGCGACATACTCGTAAACAAGGCCCAAACTTGACAAATATGTTTAACTGCTGCTCGCGTACTAAAAGACACCAGCACGTCGTTCCATCGTAAACTCGCCCTAGTGAGGAGGGCCTCATGATCACTCAGTTAAGAAGCAAATAAACCATTTTATATCCCTCTTTTATTTCCTGCGACTGAGTAACAGGTAGGTGCCTCGCCTCGTTACCCTTAATTTTATGTCAGGTTTCTGTTTTAAGAGGCCAAATGATTGATATGTAAAATTTATTGAGTTATGTTGGATAGGGTAACATTTTTTTGTTTTTTTTCAATAAATATATTTATATAGTTATTTCATGATCGCGTCCCCTGCGTTACGAGATTATATTTATTTTCATTGCTCTAATCTAAATCGTAATTAATGTGACGAAACGGAAAGGATAGATCCTGCATATAGCAGGGTATTGATAGGGAACCTAGTGTTAATACAGTCCGGTCCTCACTTTCCGTCAATTTTTTTTAGGCATTGCGTGTTGAGTGGCGGAACTCAACGCCGGGCTTTTGCTTTGATATCAGAGCGAAGAAATAAAAATATTAATAAATAAAAGTTATTTGGATTTTTCACTCTTCATACATCTTGAGATTCGTATGTATGAAGGTTAGCCTCGTTTGCATTGCAGATTCGCTCGATGTTTACTTTTCCTTATTTTTTGCTATAATAATTTCCTTGATTTTCATATAGAAAAACAGGAATTATTTCTCAAATATAAAGCTGCTGTTTGGTGACGTTATTGATATTCGATGTTTTATTCAAAAATAGTAGTGTAGGGATTTGTAACGTAATAAGGTCATTGTGGCGTAGTGGCATAGTGTGACTGTATACAGATGTGGGTTCAATTTCCACTTAGCGGAATTAATTATTTTTAATTCCTCGCTCTGGTGATAAGATAAAGCGCAGCGTTGAGTACCACCACTCGACACGCAATGTCTCGAAATTTGGGCGGTGCATAGGAAACGGAGTGTCTCACAATATGCGGTCTGGAACGTGAGGCTATAAAAAATATACTTTTAAGTATAGAATTATATATTACGTATAGTATGAGTGTAATTTTTTATAATTTATAAATTTTATTTTAAAAATAATGATGTATTTTAACTCTTTTCGTATATCTATTTGGAATTTAGATTTTTTACAACAAAAATACGTTTTACAACAAGATCCAAATAAATAGAAATTAAAACAAACAATAAAAATATCTCATGAAAATGTATTTGTATTTTTTTTCTGTATTCAGAATTCGGCAGAAACTGGGGAACGGAGTATTTTAACACTAGGTTTCCTCTGCCTACCCTGCTGTATGCGGGATACAGCGTGAAGCTGATATTTATTTATTTATTTTTTTCTGTATTTAGATCCACGTAGCGATCCAGGAGGGGGAGGGGGCGCAACCGATAATGACATGGTTGAAGAAAATGAAAATTGCTGTCACCAGTGCGTCGAGAGGTGCCCCGCTCCCATACGCGCCGTATGCGATACACACAGATTTGACAATTTACATGTAAGTACTAGGTTCTAATTCCTACTAATATTAAAAATAGAACAAATGTAAATTTGTGAGATTGGATTTTTTTTTCCAATTTTGTGCAAAATATTAGTGCTCTTTTCCTAATTTTTATGCAGATGGATTTACTGTTTTGGAAATAGTCGATCCAATTTGTTTTTTTTTTAACTAAAATACGGTAACTTAAATGAGGTGCAACGATAGAAATAAAAAATTTCTAAAGTACTAATACTTCGACACTCGATTAGTAATATTCATCTATTTTAGTACTGAAATCAAACGTCAACAACCAACCATAATAAAGCTGTGCTGGAAAGCAATAAAGTGAAGAATTTACAGCCAATAACCCGTCCGAATGGATGGGAACTAAAATTCCACACACAACACGATGTCGAATAAAGGCATTGTGACTTTCCACGACCAGCTACTGTTTGAATGTGAAATGTACGATCGCTTACGTAATGGGAACATCTGAGAGGTTCTCTTAAAATTAGACCCGCGCCGTTGTAGCCAACGGTTGTGTTATGAAGAGAAATACTATTGATGCTTTATGGTTGTATTCAGTGTATAATAGGGTAGACAGAGGGGACCTAGTGTTGAGACACTCCGTTCTTCACTTTCTGCCGTATTTTCCAGGCATTTCGTGTTGATTGGCGGAGTTCAATGCCGTAAATCTCATAAATAATATACCCATTATATTTTGGATATTGTTTATATATATAGTACGTATTTAGACAGTTAAAATATATGAATCGTGTTTGTATCAAATTATGCATGTAGTGTTGTAGTTTAAAACAGAGTTTACCAAAAACATAGTAGGTATCAAAGGTTTCATGTTGACCTTTCAGTTCGGTGGGTGAACACCTAAAAATTAAGTGGAACATTAAATCACCAACCTACTACTAATATAAATGCAAATTAATTTTATAAATAGTTTCTATATTCAAAACTTATTTTGTCGCTTTTTGTTATTGTTATAATAACAATAAACGATACTAAATATTAAATCAGCTTCACCTAGTGAAAGACATTCCGTTTCCCACTTTCTGCCGAATTCTGGAGGCATTGCGCGTTAAGTGACAGAACTCACGCCGCGCTTTGCCCCGGCACCAGAGCAAAGAAATGGAAATATAAATTTAAGTAAATATTTCATCTCCTCGAGTGGGGATCGAACCCACAACCAGTCGGTTTTACAGTCACACTTTGTGCCGCTGCGCCACGACCGGCCTCATTATATACTTACGTTTCCTAATTATATTAAAGTTAGGTACGTTAGGCTAATACTTAAAGGAAAAAGGCCTAATATGAAAGAGTCGTAATCTTTGTAATATTTGATGTCCAATCACAAATCTGTCTTAATAAATTGAAATCCACCACAAGCAGTACGTGTACACGTCGCTTTGTTTACACAAATAGCTTTCGTAATAGTTAGCAGCGCCCGTGAGCTCGGCTAATTCTCGTAAGCTTATTGTTACTGGAACACTCGAGCGTTTTCACACTAAATAAACCCAGCTGTTCATGTTTTATGAACAGCTAAATATTTAAAAAAAATATATTAATTATTAATTGAGTTTTTTTTTTATTTTTTAGTTTTAGAATATAGATACCTGTTAAAATACAGTGATAGTGGGTTCGATGCTATGATCTAGACGGTCGTTACATCACGTCTCAATCAATAATTCTAAAATTATTGAAAAATGAAAATTATGTGCGATTAACACAAAACTCTGTACCCCTAACAAGAACATAAAAAAATAGAAAAGATTAATTTAGAAAATTTTTACAAAATATTCATTTATGTGGTTGTGGGTTCGATCCCCACTCGAGGAGATGTAATATTTACTTAAATTTATATTTCCATTTCTTAGCTCTGGTGTCGAGGACAGGAGCGCGGCGTTGAGTTGTGCCACTCAACACGTAATGCCTCCAGAATTCAGCAGAAAGTGGGGAACGGAGTGTCTTAACACTAGGTTCCCTTTGCCTACTCTGTTCTTTTCGGGATACATATTCATTTATGTCATAATTATTTATAATCATTAGGTTACTGAAGAAAAATAATTTTGCATATTTTCTACTACTCAGTTTAGATTAAATCACTTTTGGTTTTACTGTACCTACTGATTGGCTGTGTACCTACCAGATGATAAAATTGCAATGAAAAATTTAATAAATTCACGTTGCTAAAAATTTTAACTAAACTGAGTTGAGCTTTGTTTTTTTTTAAATATGTTCTTCAATAGACTCTCGTGGTTTTTCGCATGTCACCAAAATGAAAGTAAATGTTTTAAAAATTCTATCATAAATGTTTTATAAATTCTATATATGAACATATCTATTTGTTTAACCGTATCAACGTTGAAACTTTTTATTTGTTTTTTTTTTATATTTACGCTGTTCTTCACATAATCTTCACATAGCAGAACAGGCAGGGGAAACCTGGAAAGCTAGTGCTCAGATACTAAGTTCCCATAAAGACACTTCCGCTCCATACTTTCTGCCGAATTCTCGAGGCATTGAGTATTGTGTGGTGAGAAAATATTAAATATCTCATTCCTCCAAGTGAGAACCGAACCAATAACCATAGCGCTTAGAGTCGAACTACTTATTGTATATATTAAATAAAGAAATTACCCGTTTCCTCACTATGTCTAAAACACCGCAAATCTGTATAATGCAGCATTGTGGTTATTCCACATAATAATGTATAAAAAGTCGTTGTTCTGGTGACAAGACAATGCACGGCTTTTTTTCCCGGCAGTCAACTGCACTCACTTTTTTTAAATAAATTTATTTATTTTTAAAATTAAATCTTTATATATAAATATATAATAGGTACCTAAGCCATATAACATCAAATGAAACGATGTATTAATTGTATTCAATGCCTAAGAGACTTTAGCTCATACCTAGAAAGTTCACGTTTCAATGTTTTTTTTAAGATAAATTAATATCTATCAATAATAAAATCGTTAATTCAAAATTAATAAAGTACGTTACAATAGGGTGTCAATAGTTTTTATATTAGATGAATTATTCGAGACAATAATAAATAACTAGTCATTTTTCCGAGTGGTGATCGAACCTACGACCACAGCTATACACTTGTGCTCCTACGCCACGACGGTACATCTCAAGCGATCGAAGCCGCGTACGAACCGCTACTAATACAAATGTTTAATTTTAAATAATGAAACCAATTATCTTCCTAAACATAAATATTTACTTCTTCACTACATTAAGGTTATTATTGCATATTTCTTTCGATATTAGTCAAAAAGCAACAGATAAAAGGGCTAGCTTGTTTATCGTTTAATGTGAATGTGTGGTCCGTTTGTGTTTTACGTAAAGTGTCCGCTGCAGAAAGATTCGAGGACTGAAATGAGAAATATACAAAATATTATTTATGTAGGCGGACATTTTGTATGTAACCATTTTAATTATAATAAAGTATACAATCGGTATCATAATTAATGTATTTTTATACAAAATACAATGCTCTTCATCTCTATCAAAAAAGGTGTTAAAAATAATAAATAATAATTTAATCAGCTTATATAGCAGGGTAGGCAGAGGGAACCTAGTGTTAAGACACTCCGTTCCCCACTTTCTGCCGAATTCTGGAGGCATTGCGTGTTGAGTGGCAGAACTCAACGCCACGCTTAACCTCGACGATAGAGCGAAGATGGAAATATAAATTTGCTGTATATAAACAGCGTAAAGCTAATTTATTTATTTTTAATTTAATATTCTGAATTTTGTTCGACAGAGCACTTATAGTGGTTTCTAATGTGAAAATGTATACTATCTTGAGTTTACGTAATCGTAATTTCCATAAGGATTTTTATTTTTCTTGGAAAAAAATACAACCTATGTAGATAAAAGAAATATAACTTTGAGCATTATATGTTTTTTTTGTTGCATATATTTGTATACGGTTCATTTAAACCACTTAACGAGTTTTGGCCGTTGCCAGTTGCCCAAGTTGAAATGAATTCAGAACCGAATCGATAAGATACGTGACACGATCCTATAATGAACAATAATAAAAAATAACTTCGGAAAAGTGACGCGTTTCGCTTGTTTGTCAAATTATAAGGCCTATGAAAATTTCTATATCAAGTGTTTCATTTTATGATGGAATTGCTTCCGGTATTAGCGAGAGTGTCACCGACAGTGAAGAACTTGCTCAGGTGGTTTGGGCACGACAAGAGAATGAGTAAGAAAAGAATGGCAAAAAATATATGTGGAGAAAGAATCAGTGATAAGGGAGGCAGGAGAGACCTCGGTTGACCTTCAGGAATACAGTATTGATGATACTGGAAGAAATTTATGTAAAAAACATGAGATATATGACAGTGGACAAGGTGGAGGAGGTATGCAGCGACCTTAATGTTCTCCCTCTTCTGTCTTCTGTGTCTCTGTGGTTACCACGCTAGGGATAAAATGTGAAATAAAAAAAATTGTTCAACTATACTAAATAAGAATTATAAAATATGAAAATCAAATTACCTTCACGGTGTATCCAGCACAGCAGGATAGGCAGAGGAAACCTAGTATTAAGACACTTTGCTCTCAATATTCCACCGAACTCTGAAGGCATTGCGTGTTAAGTGGCGGAACTCAACGCCGTGTTTTCCATCGACACGAGAGTGAATAAATGAAAATATAAATTTAAATAAGTATTTCATTTTCTCCATGGGGGATCAAACCCACAACTCAATAATATAATATATCAATTAAATACTTACCAATACCAACATTACTTTCACTGTGGAATGTCAAAGTTGATTGCAGTTTTGCGTGAAACGTGAACAAGCAACACATGGTATATGATTCAAATTAGCAATACATCTAATATTCTATGAAAGGTTAATCTCGAGATTGAGGCGCTTTATGGGAAATAGGTTTGATTGACGTTGACTATTGAAATTGTAAACTGTTTATTAACTATTAACTAATATAACAACATGATTCGAGAGGCGATTCGGTCTTGGCGCAGGAGCACAAGCGTGCAACTGTAAATGCGACAGGTTATGGGTTCGATTCCCACTTGAAGGAATGAAATATTGATTTTTTTCATTTTCTCGTTCATTCTGGTGACGTGGCAAAAAACGTGACATTGAGATATGCCACTCAACACGCGATGCCTCCAGAATTAGGCGGGAAGTGGAAAACGAGAGTCCCCTAATGGGACCGTAGTGTCTTCGCCTTTTTCAAAACATGGAAACCTAGTACTAAATCACTCCGTCCTTACAAAAACACTTCCATACCCTACTTTCCGCCGATTTGTGGAGGCATTATGTATTGAGTGAACTCATCACCGTGCTTTGTCTTGTTACCAGAGAAAGGAGAAACGAAATTAATAAATATTTCATTCCCCGAAGCGGAAATCGAAATCGTCGCTTTAACAGTCACACAGCCGAATCCATAGTAGATGAACCTAAAACATATGAAATTAATCAAATAAATTAATAATATAAATAAAGTAAATTTGAATTTTTCGCACTCACAACGCCATTACCTAGAGCTCGCAAGTTCTAATTATAACATCCTCAATTTTGCCTAGTTAAGAAAGTCCTCCGAAATAATCGAGTGACGAGGAGGCAAGAAATTGGGGCAGGAGAGAAAAAGTTGATGCAGTGGGGGTACCTTGTGAACGTTAATTTATTTTACGCTTCCTCCGCGCGGTTATTTGAAAAGTTTCAAATCGGATAAAGGGTGCCGTCAACTCGGTCTGTCTGCGAGTTTACTTATCTTGAACGTAGCATAATGATAACACTTTTACTTTGGTGCAAGGAATTAAATGTAATTTTGAGGCCAGTCGTGGCGTGGAGGCACTACTGTAAACGAAACAGGTTGTGGGTTCAATCGATGACATTAAATATTTAATATTTTCATTTTTCCTCACTCTGGTAACGAGGCAAAGCGCGGCGTTGAGTTCCACCGCTCAACACACAATGCCTCAAGAATTCGATGGAAAGCGGAGAACAGAGTGCCTTAACACTAGGTTTCCTCTGCCTACCCAGCTGTGTGCGGGATACAACATGAAACTGAAAAAAAATATACGATAGAAAGATGTAGTTATTTGATTTGAGAGGCCAGTCGTGGCGCAGGGACATAGAGTGTGACTGTAAAATCGATTGGTTGTAGGTTCAATCCCCACTCGATGAGGTAAAATATTTACTTACATTTATATTTTTATTTCTTCGCTATGGTTTCGAGGCAAAGTGCGGCGTTGAGTTCCGCCACTTAACACGCAATGCCTCCAGAACTCGGTGGAAAATGGGGAACGGAGTGTATACTACATATAGTAGGTTCCCTCTACCTACCCTGCTATGTGCGGGATACAGCGTGAAACAATAAAAAGTACCACCAATTTATTAAAAATTAATAATTTACTATTCACAAGAGTACTAATATTATCCAATCGGTTTTGTATTGTTTCAATTATTAAACGAGCTCGTTCCGTATAATACCAGATATTGTCAGTCATTAACACGTTATTACACACAAATATGTCTATTTAGAGCACACAGAGCTTGAATAATGATATCGCCTAAAGCGTTAAATTGCATATATTTTATATTTAATTTCATGTTTTTGTTTGTGTTTGTGATTTACATACTATGTGGGTATGTAATTTTCATATTGAAATCTATTAGGTTTTTTGATTTTTTATACTGATATTAATAAAATTAAATTAAAAAAAAAAGATTTGAATGATTTGTGTGAGTGTGAGTGGTGAGATGCCGGAAGAGACTTCGGTTGACCCTCGAGTACTGGAGCAAACATAAGGACCCTGAAAGGCATGTATTAAGAGGTTGATGACAATGGACGAAGTGGGAGAGCTAAACAGAAACCGTGGTGTTTGGTGCTTGGTTCTCCCTGACTACCTGGATAAATCATGAAATGTTGAGATAATATATATCTAGATTATTCAAGAAAAAGTTTTGTTGGTCTTGTGAGACAATGTGTTGCTTTATTTTAGCCATTCAATATCAATTTTTTTCAAACACATTCGTCAATTATTATTTAATTACTACCTTTCGCTCTAAACCTAAGACTGAACAATACGCAATTTCCTACACTAACATATGAATCTATTTACACACATATTGATTTACGGAATAGTTGCCCATAATGATCAGTTACTAGAATTTCACAATCAATTAGCGTCTACACAAATTTCAAGGCACCAACAAGTTGTTAGGTGAAGCGAAATGTAATTCAGGTTCCAAACTAGACTGCCATGACGTGGTTGGTACCTGTACATATTGATTGGGGCATCTCCAAGAGATAAATAATTGGTCAAACTGAATCACTGGTCAAGCCGCTTGGGCTAGCACAAGTTGATTTATAAGCTTTGTGAACATATGTATGTGTGTTCTTCGTGATGCAGTGGAGCAGCGTATTACTGTAAAGGCGATTGGAGTGGGTTCTATCCACATACAGATAGATTATTATATTTAATGTATTTTTATTTCCACACATTGATAGACAGAGCGCGGTGTTTAGTTTTGCCAAATAATATGTCTATAATTAATAAGTCTTGAAAATGGGGCGATAAGTGTGTCAAGGTCCAGTTTCACATTTACGTTACGGACTAAGTTAGGGTCAATTAAGGACTACGTTGAACCCGCAAGAGCGAACTGTACTCTTCTACTTCTACCAATATATTTTCGAGCGGAGAGATCCGAGCGAGCAGAAATATTTAAATGAACTCGCTCAGTTCTAGGGAGGTGGGTGATGTAATTACAGAATATAAAAGAAAAATTTGTGAAAATGTAAACCTATTTTATTTAAAAGGACTCCGTTCCGCTTAATCGTTACCCGCGCATTTCTATTTCGCGGTGGAAACTAGCCTAAGAATTGGTTTTCTTTGCCTAACATGCGGTGGGGGAAAAGAGAAGGTGCCTTTTTTATTCACGTTCTGTCCAATTTTTTGACTATGGTACCTCGTTAGGCAAAATTTTACCTTCAGTTGTTCATTTTTCTATGCAAATTTTAATTATCGCATATAGCAAGCACAATTTTGTTGATGCTGTAAATTTTGGCAGCAGAAATCCAATTTGGGGGAACAAAAAATTCTAATTTTATCTATTTATTAATTGGGTAACTCTAGAAAAAGATTGGTCGTGCAATTATTATTAAATTTAATCACAACTTCGATATTATTATTGTTTTTGTCAACTTTTTTTGTAATTAAATGTTTTTATACAAACGAAATATATATACGGTAAGTGAGGTAGGGTTCGGTTGACCTTCGAAAACACATTATCAAAGATACTGGAGGAAGGTCACGTAAAAAGCATGAGGACCCCCCAGAGCGCATATAAGAAGAGGTTGATGACAGTGGACGAGGCGAAAGAGGTATATAGACCGTAGCGTTTGGCGCTCCGTTCTCTCTGACTACCCCGCTAGGAATACAGCGTGAACCCAGATTAGATTAGATGATATATATATATATATATATATATATATATATATATGTGTGTGTATATATATATATATATATATATACATATATATAATATAAACGACATTCTGTAAATATTATTATCACCAAAACAAAATTTATAAACGACTTGGTAAAATTAATTATGTAATTAGTTAATTAAATATAAAGCAATAAGTCTTGCGCGAATTGGGGCGTGGACATAAGTCAACGTGATATTAAAAGCTTGAAGCCAAGATTTTTCAAGGAAATTACAAAATATTAAATATTGTTAGTGGCGTCCTTATCTCTATATATAATAAATTAGACAGTAAAAATATTTTGTCTGTACATTTAGTAATTTTCACTGAAATGGATAGAGGGACACTTAAAAAGAATAATAGAAAGAAAAATATATTTTTTAATTTCTTGTCTGTCTGTCTGTCGATATGTATGGTCACATTTTTCTCTGAAAGTACTGAACCGATTTACTTAAAAGTTTTACCAATAGCTTTGTTTTACCTCAACTTAACTACTAAAGTTTGGTTCATCAAAATCGGTTCATTAAAAAAAAAGTTATCGTCATTTGAATGAACTCAAGGCATTAGTTTGCCTGCGAATGTTATATAGCAATCGCGCTGGTAAGATTCCTGGCTAAAGAATGACATTCGAAACGTCTTGGTTATATGACTGTTGATAAAAATATATATTTTTGAAGCACTATTATACAATATTTTATACAATAAAGTAAACAAAATTGAATTGTTAGTGGAGATTACCTTCATAAATCATAACAGTTAAGTTTAAGTCGTAATTAATTCAACACAGAGATAAAGAACGATTTGATCTTCAAAGAGATATCAAGCAAATACATAGATTTTTTGGTTCGTTCGTTCGTTTGAAATAAATCTATATAAAAATGCCTAAAAACATCCTTTCTACGTGTACTCTGTAATAACTACATATTTACCAATTGTACATTTAGCTAATAATATGTGTAACTAATTTAAAAACTGTACAGGAGTTAATATGCAAACATTACAGTTATTTTACAAAGAATATTATGAATCCTTACCCAAATCAATAATTTAACATTTAAGGCTGTTTCTGAAGCAGTACATTAAATTATTAAGTGACATCAGCACATTTAACAGAGCTTTAAAAAACATAACATAGGTAAAAAGAACGTAATGTTACAAAAATATATACATATAATAAATAATTAGCTTTATGTATATTTTATGAATATCAAATATCAACATTGGTCGTATTTTTTAGTTCGAAACAATCAAAAATTCTTATAGAAATTACGATAATGTCGTAAAAAAATCATGTTATAATATTACAGATTAAAGTAATAAAAAAATCATATTAGAAGTAATTATAGTTATCAATCAATTCTGCTTATTAAATCAATAATCATGTATATTAAGCGGGTGAAGCCGTGGGCGGTAGTTTTATATAAAAGTATATACTGAAAAGTATCTATTTTCTGCCCAATTTTCGATACATTTCGTGATGAGTGGCATAACTTAATGCCGCCATTTGTCTACCAGAGTAGCGAATATAAAAAAAAATATTCCTAAGTGGGAATCGAACCTGCAGACACCGCGCTACACAAAAATATAAATTTCTTTGTATTTTAAATAAAACACACTATAGATATTCAATAAAAACAACACACAAAAGTGATTTATATGTATTAGTTCTTTATGACAAAGTTAAAAAATGAACTATAATTCAAAATTAAATATATAACAGTTTTACTTATAGTAAATGTTTTGATTTTTTTATTATATTATTTTTAATCATCGAAATATGTGTTATGTTGGTGTTAGCACGTATTAAGTTATTAACCCGAGCCTAGCTTGAAGCTATTAAACAGACTCGTTTGAGTGGAAAAAGGACCGTGATCTCGGAAAAACGATTAATTGATTATATCATCTTTAGGTATCTACATTACAATATTACTAAATTTCTTAATTAAAATATTTTTATCTATAATAAGTATAAAACTGTTTCGTTACTGAGTGACTATTGAAACTACTGGACTGAAAAAGATGTAACTCAGGGGAATTAAATTAACGTTAGGGACTGTAGGGGAGCGTTAAGAGGAAACGGAAACGAGTAAACATGACATTTCCTATTGTACTCCTAAGTCCTATGCAAATAAAGTTGCGGATCTACCGTACTTTTAATCGAAATAATTATTAACAAAAAAAATAAAAAAAAACAGACTTCAAATAGCAAACTACAAAGTTGAAATTGAATTATCCGTCCATTTGTCGCGCATATATTTAATGCAAATTTAAGACTTATATAATTTTCTCATGAATGGCAATGGTAGAATTAGACCAATAAAAATAAAATAAAATAGACCATCCTGTGTTTAATTGCACCAGCTTTCAAATAAAAAAAGAATCATCAAAATCGATCCACCCAGTCGAAAGTTCTGACGTTGAGAACCTCCACTTCTTACAGAAGTCGGTTAAAAATGTGCAATTTTTATGAATTGACAAAATGAATTCTTAGTATTCTATACATTCTCCAAGATTCAACATTAAGACCAGACAAAAAATATGATTTATCACATACAATACGTTGTGTTCAGCTGGCAAAGTAACGCGACAGAAAGACGTACGGGGCGGTATGTTAGCACATTGCGACACGTTTTAGTTTCCTTTGCAATATTTTATGTTAGACATAAATGGTTCTTGTAATTTATATTTACTTATTGTAATATTACAATATTAAGTTAATTTAGAATTTATAAATAGTTTCTCCTGCAGTGTCGCTCGCGTAGTAAAATGGTAATAACTAAGAGAACACACGAAACAAAAGTTTTCGAGATAACTGACCCCAAGTACACTGTGTTACATCGAAACGATTGAAGTGATGTACCCTCCTTAGCTAAAGTTTGTCTCGAGAAATGTATTATCAAAAACAAAAGGATTTATTCAATCGAACCAGTAGTTCCTGAGATTAGCGCGTGCATTCAAACGAACTCTACAGTTTTATAAAATTAGTATAATACAATAGATTTTTTTTTAATTATTCAATTTAAATTATTTTTTAATGTTAATAACACATTTTAATATCCTAAAACGATAAGTCTGATATTTAAATATGAAGAAATATAAAGCTGAATCCCTCAAACTCATCTCAAAATGTAATATGGAATTTTGTTTTCGTTTAACCAATTAATAAGACAAAATGGCCGAACAATAATATCCAATTATAAATCTAGTCCTTGGCGTGGGAAGTGTCTGACTTTATATGCAATGATTGCGAAGTCAATCCTTATAATAAGAATTATTTTTTATAAAATATTTTGTTATTTCCTTCAATGTGTTTAAGAAAAAGAAAAACTTGGTATCGCCGCTAAGAAGATTGTATTTTTAAAGCAGTCTAAAAGTCAAAACTAGTGTTCTGACTTTTACACTGTTTGCAATTTTTCACTAGATTAGCATTGTGGTTTGGTGGTTTTTAGAGAACATAGGGTCATAATTTTTAGTCTTTCTATGCAATTTAGACACATTAAATATTAAAAGTGAAGAAATAAACGTCTTACTTGAGTAAAAATTCAGCACATAAGCCTCTTTTCTACAGTCAGGCCATGCCACACTACGTCACGGTGGCTTCTATACCTCTCCTACCTCTGAGTAGACTCAAGAAAAAAAATATTTATTTTCAGCTTCATGCTCTATCCGGCAGGATGAGGACAAGGGAACATAGTGTTAGGACACTATGCTCCCCACATTCTGCCAAATTCTGTGGCAGAACTAGACGCTGCGCTTTGCATCACCACTTTCTCATCCTCTATTTTATGTCCCTGAGTGGGAATCGAATCCACAATCTGTAGCATTTACAGTCACACGCCTTGTACCCTTGCTCAACGACTGGCCCCTATTTAAAAATACATATAAACAGTATTAATTTATTACAGGTTGAAATGCTATACCAGCGCTATTTTCTGCGCATGAACCAAACGAATATGACTCACCTGCTCGGACTCCTGCTGGCTGTGGCCGTCGGCCTCACCACTGTACAAATAAGTACATTGATAATAGCCCAGAACTTCATCGGCGGACTGTTCTCGTTTACGGAAGCAACATATTTTGAAACACAATATGAGTATGTATATAAAAACTATATTATTATATTATATTATATTTTTGTGTTAATATAATAATTTATTTGTTATTATTGTACGGGCGGTAGTGAGTACAAGTCTTATTCTTTGTATTTTTTTATATATTTTGTCAATCAATTCGTCTAGGATATTTTCACAGTCGGAAAATCAAGAGTGCAAAATCCTATAATAATATAGAATTAAAGTAAAAAAAATTATGTTAATATGGCAACCGTTTCACAGTCCATTTGCAACAGCTCTACCGCCATTCTCGACGATGAGCTACTTTGACCCATCTGTATACAGGAACAGCAGCGCGAAAAGAATCTACTATGAGAAAGAGCGTATCGCTCACATCGTCAACATTGCCATCTTCGGTGTGACGTCCGTCGTCTACACTTGTAAGTATAGCTTTTTTTGTATAATCTTTCATTATGTATCACGCTGTATCCCGCATAATAGCAGGATAGACAGAGGGATCTTAGTAAGACACTCCACTCTCCACTTTCCACCAAATTCTGGAGGCTCGGCGTGCTTAGTGGCAGAATCCAACTTTTGCTTCTCCACCAGAGCGAACAAATGAAAATTAAATATTTCATTCAATCTCAATTGAGAATTGAACCCAAAACCTGTCGTGTTAACGGTCACACACTTGTACCACTGCATCACGAGTAAAAGTACATGGCACGCTCCCGTTCATCGGTCGCAGGTTTTTTTGTTTCAGTAAATCTTTAGCTACTTGAAATTGGCTACCGTTTAAATGACGATCTAATCAAACAGATTTTGGTCAGCAACAGATTAACCGCTTTTATAGTGGATAGTGTTACTTGGACTTTAACGCTGTGTTAAAGTTTAAGTAACTTTAATATTCTCCCTGCCTACCCGGCTATGTGCGGAATACAGCGAGAAGCTATTTTTGCAAGCAGTGCATAAGTGCATGGGGCACGAGCGTGTAGCTGGCTGTAAAACGCGACTGGTTGTGCGTTCCCACTTTCCCAGTTCCCATTACTACTCGAAGAATTCAAATATTTAATATTTTCATTTGGCTCTGGTATCGAGGCAAAACGCGGCGTTGAATTCCGCCACTCAACAAGCAATACCTCTAGAATACACCGGAAAAATGGGTAACGGAAGTGTCTTAGTGGAAGGGAGTTCTTTCTGTCTACCCTGCTATGTTCAGGAAACAGCGTGAAGTAAAAATAAAGTATAAATAACAATATACCTTTATCCACTATTTAGGCTTGCTGGCGTGTCTCAGCCGACCAGCAATGAACGAGATCTACCTGCTGACCATTTCTTACATCGTACTCGTCACATTTTTGTTGATTGAGCTCTCCGTTGCCGCAACTGCTGTCCTGAGGTATCTATTACTATTAAAAGAAATATAATATGTCTATCTATATATTAATACTTGTAACACATAATTTTTGACCCCTTTTTACGACAATTGCGCGGACGGAGGAGTATGTAGGAGAAGTGCAGAACGCTAATATTTTTCAATAATAATATTTACAAAATATATAAAATTATTTAAATAAGTATAATACACCCTGCCATACATTTGATAATATATAGGTACCTACACATTAGTATCTATAAAGTGACATACACGTTGCTATGGCAACGCGTATTATTATACCCGTCGACGGGTACCCCAGTTCTAATTAAATAAAATTTTAAGTCGTTGATCACAAAATTCAACTAAATCTGTCACATTAAAAATGTATCACCAACTAAGTTTCCAATTTGCCTCACGGCAGTCAACGCTTCAACAATGCCGTTGTTTGAAACCCTTAAGCACCTTCAACTTCAGAAATGTCATTCAAAAACGAAATTTGCCTCCATAAACCTTTTACTGGGCTTGTTCCGTGTATTGCGTACACGGAGAGATTGGAGAGATTTTCTGTTTGGATACTCTTGTGTAATGTGTTTAAATAACTTTTGGGTCGTCGCATGTGATAATTTTCAATGATTTTGAACTGGTACATATAAAAAATATTGAAATATTCGTAATATATGCTCAACAAGATGCTCTAATTATGGTAATCAGAAGTATATTATAAATAAGTTAATATCACACCCTACCTTCAAGTAACATTGTCGTATGGAAAATTTAATCGAGATTGCAATATATAATAATTTAGTTTTTTTTATATATATATTTTTTGTGAATAATGTTTTCTATTGGAAGTTTGTAAGTAAGTATGGAGTGAGTATGTATGGTTTAACCTAAATGTCTCTATAACTTTAGCTCTAATGTTGGCATAGCTGAAGTGATATGCTAAAATTATATGACAGGAGAAATTAAATTGAGGCCAGTCATGGTGCAGGGACACAAAGCGTAAATGCGACTGGTTGTGGGTTCGATCCCAACTCGAGGATTTTTTTTATTTATAGTAATATCTTCATGTCTTCGCTCTGGTGTCGAGACAAAGCGCGGCGTTGAGTTCCGCCACTCATCATGTAGTACATCCAGAATTCGGCGGAAAGTGGGTAACAGAGTATCTTAACACAAGATTCCTACCCTGCCTACCCAGATGTGTGCGGGATACAGCGTGAAGCTAATTTAATTTAATTTTAATTTGAGAAATTAAGTAATTTTAGAAATAAAGAAACTATGTAACATTATAAACTTTACAATAAAAAAACTGAACGATTCAGTTTCTTTTTCCATGCTCACTCAAATTCCAACGTCGGCACTACAAAATTGCTATCTACATGCTTAGAGGGCAGTATTATAAGTAACTCATTTTCTTTTTTCTTTTGGATGTCTATATCTATTTCTATTTAAGTTAAAGTACTCCCTAACTATATAATACTATCTGTCTCATACACTTTATAACCTTTTAGGGTAATATTATTTATGTATATTTTTTTTTTTTTTTATGATGCCAGTCATGGTGCAGTGGTAATAATGTGTGACTGTAAATGCCATTGTTTATGGATTCGAACCTCATGCGAGGAAATGAAATATTTATTTAAATTTAAATTTTCTTTTCTTCGCTCTGGTGTCGAGGCAAAGCGCGGTGTTGAGTTCCGTTACTCAACAAGCAATGCCTCCTGAATTCAGTGAAAAATTCAGAATGGAGTGTCTTAACACTAGGTTCCCTCTGCCTACCCTGCTGTCAAGTAGATTTATTTTTTTAATGACTCAGTGTTTACCCTATTCAATGTATTTAGATCACTGGAGATCAGCTCCGGCACCTGCGCTTTCTTCACATATGTGACGTATGCGACCCTCCCGTTGCGACTACACGAGGCTACTATTGGCGGGTTCGCTCTGGCTGCCGTCAATATTGGTGCCCAACTGATGATGCCCAGATCTACGGACTCCCAGGTGAAAACTAAGAACTATGTTGGAATAATGCATAATATAAACATACTTGTAACTAATATTATAAATGTGGAATTCTAGTTCGTTTGTTATGCTTTCAAGCCAAAACTACTTAAGAGACTTATTCTTGGAGGCATTAGAAAGGGCCCTATGTCCTTTTTTTTAATATTTTCCTTCTCGTCTCTAGTATTATATTAAGTAAATGTATTGACCAAAAGAGCGTAAAGTGCTAGAATGCCTAACTAATTGATATAATAACTACGAAGCACCTCTTTACGGTTTCTGTAAAAGTACTGAAAATCAAATTGTCTCAAAGCTTTCACAGCATCTTTCTTTATACTTGACGGTATAAATACCCCTGTACGTTTTAAGCTTGTTTATTCGTGTATTTACTGTAAATGCAAGAGGATTACAATGAAAGTTTATTTCATAATATTATTCAGTCGATAGACTCAAAGTGACATTTAAATTATATTTTCTTATTATTATTTTTACTTATTACTGCATCCGCATACTATCTAAATTTCTGTTTACCATATTTTTGAATGCAAAATGAAAAAAATCCATTTATTCTTCTAAGTATCGACTTCTCAGGATCGACACGTAGCGTGTCACTGGAGAGGCCTATATGGAACAGTGGAAGACGATATAGTGATAATAATGATAATAATAGATGTATATTTATGAGGCCAGTTGTGGCGCAGCGGCACAAAGTGTGACTGTAGAACCGACTTGTTGTGGGTTCTATCCCCACTCGAGGAGATGAAATATTTACTTAAATTTATATTTCCATTTCTTCGCTCTGGTGTCGAGGCGAAGCGCGGCGTTGAGTTCTGCCACTAAACAGAAAGTGGGGAGAAAGTGGGGAGCGGTGTTTCTTAACACTAGGATCTCTCTGTCTACCCTGCTGTATGCGGGATACAGCGTGAAGCTGATTTATATTTATTGTTTTTTTTTCCTATATAGATCATCGGTAGCCTGGTCACATTGATTGCGTGCAACATTGCCGGTATTCTCACCCACTACCCGCGGGAGCTGGCACAGCGACGTGCCTTCCTCGAGACTAGGGATTGCGTTGAGGCGCGTCTCGTCACACAGAGGGAGAACCAACAGCAGGTTACTTGAGCTGTTTATATCTTCTTGAAACTAGAGTTAAGCTACCTTGTTCTGTTATCTTCCCATTTAGAGAATTGCGTAGTGGAGCCCAATGTTACATTTATCCAGAGTAAGGGAATATAACCCAATGTAATTTTATTTACACTTTACGTTTGACTGGACAGATTTTAGTGAAACTTCTTTTTTGTTGTACAGTTGCTAGACCTGGATAGTATTTAGGACGATTTGATGACTATTTGATTTCGAGGAGTAACACCTTATGTAGCACCACAAAGGTCAAACTAAACTATGAGAAATAATTTAATGCGTCATTAACAAAAGTTAATGAGCGAGATGAGCAGGAAACAAAAATTAAAGATCTGGGATGTCTGATGAGTAACCATTCCATTCCAGCTAAACTATAAGAAATAACAAAACGCCGCCTTATCAAAAGTTGTTTATTATTATAAAAAAATCGGCTTCACACTGTATCCCGCACACAGCTGGTGGTGGTAGGCAGAGGGAACCAAATGCTAAGACACTACATTCCCCACTTTTCGCCGAAGTCTGGAGGCATTGCGTGTTGAGTGGCGAATCTCAACGCCGCGCTTTGCCTTGACACCAGAAAGAAGAAATGAAAATATAAATTTAAATAAATATTTCATGTCCTCGAGTGGGGATCGAACCCACAACCAGTTAATTTTGCATTCACACTTTGTGCCCTTGCGCCACGACTGGCCACAAATTTTATTATTTTAATTCACAAAAAAAAGACATTTAAATTGAGGCTATCGTTGCACAATGGGAAAGTTGTAATCGCGATGGTTGCGCATTAACTATAAATTAATTAATTATATTTTAATTATTTTTATTTATCCGCTCCAGTATGACAAAACGTGGTGTAGAATCGCATCTCACAGTGACCCAAATTTGATACGTTGAGCTGCTACTCACACTCAGTGACTTGGATTTGAATGGAAAACGGAACGGAACGGAGAACGGATTGTCTTGATATTGGGCTATCTTTCATTACTAGTTGAAAGTTTCAATCACAACGGGTAGTAATTAAAAGCATACGCAACGGGTCGTAAAGTCCACGCAAACCAAGGGGCATTCACAAGTATAAAATATTTAGTATACCTAATATTATAAGTTCTTTGATTTTCACAATTATTACCCATTTTAAATTAAACTATTTTAACCGCATACCAGATAGTTTGATTTATACCAATATTGATTATTATTTATATAATAATTATGTCAACTGACAGACAAATGCCACCTCAGTCTACCCGTGACCACAGACTACTGTAAAGTATTCGAAACGTCGAGTTTCCAAAATGTAAAATTTTAAATATACGCGATTAATCCAGTTAAAATAGTTTCATTTAAAATTTAGTATACCTATTAAATGAATTTACTCTATATGTTTTAACAACCAAATTAAACAATATACATTATATAGAAATGTTCGTGTCCTTTTATCACGTCTATAGTGTTGAAATAAGTTTGTAAGAACGCCTTTATGTTTTTTCACACGGAAACCATTATAATCATGTAATGGACAGTCCGACCCAAAGAAATTACGCGTTCAAATTTCTATTTCCATTGTACTGATGCATTAGAAACAAAAAGTACAAAATCTCCTGCTTTATTTGTATTTATACATTTTTTTTTGTTAACAAGAAGCTGTTGAAAGAATAAATGAAACATTCAACAAAAAGCACTAAACGAATAGAACGCTATTTATAATTTATAATAATTAGAACGCTAGACTATTATGAAATAGAAGATACCTATTATGAAGGTGCCAAAGTAAAATATAAAAAAAAAATATAGATTTTAATATTTTTAGCATATTTATTATATGTACATATATTTTGCTTTATTATTTAATCCCCCCTACTCACTTATCTCTATATATAATAAGACAGTAAAAATATTTTGTCTGTACATTTAGTAATTTTGACTGAAATGGATAAAGGGACACTTAAAAAGAATAATAGAAAGCAAAAA